>CM035162.1:17093187-17197222 GCA_020205615.1 Panax quinquefolius | reverse complement strand
TCATTATCGGCTAATAATTATATTATTCTCAATAATATTATTAGATAACATTATTGGCAATGTCTAGAAAGTTCTTGCCTAATGAGAGGTTTGGTCACCTAAAGGCTACCAAGAAGAAGAAATTTTATCGAAAGCCTCTATCCCTGAACCCATTTCGTCAACAATAATGTGATTCTGTAATATTATTTATGACTAATTAATTATTGATTTATATGATGAGGAAAAATATTGATTTTATGAGGATATAGATGGAGAAAATTTTTAATGTGACAATCATGAAAATTAATATTTTATCTTTTTTCCGATAAAATAATTCATTTAAATATATTATTTTAATAATATATTAACGATGATATTTTTACAATGAATGTGGGATATATGAGTATATGAGGAGGAAGAGATTTTGTAGCATTAAATGTTTAACACATATTTTGTGTGTCAGGACCCCATTTATCGATCCAAATTTGATTATAAATGTCAAAATCGCTTCTCGTCAGGATTTTGGTCAATTTCTATTTGGAATTTGGAAAACTTTCTTCTCGCAGTTATAGAGAATTGAATTTCTATAAAAACTCGCAAGATTCTAATTTTCTGATGAAAGGACTATTTATTATGAATTATCAAGTTCAAGTTCAAATAATTAATTTTGGGAGTTTTAGTTAATTATTTTGAGAAAACGTTTTTGCAACTAAGTTGGCCTCACATGTGATTCAAATGGGCTTGAGATCAGTTGTTCATAGGCTAAAGAAAATGTGAAAAATATATTAATATTATATCTAATTTTCGCTTTTGTGTTCTAAAGATTTTCCTATAAATAAGGCTGGTGCTAGTTTGAATCGAAACACAATTTAAACCCAAGTTTCTCTCTATTTCTCTCGATATATCGAGCGATTCTCGCGGAGTATACTTGAGTATTGTTAGACGGTAAGTTCCTTCAAAGACTATATTCCAGATTCTATTTAAGTACTAATCTTTCTCGGTAGAAGCGGATGTTATTTTCTTCTCAAATGATATTATTTCTTCAATATCATTATGTCAAATATCATGGAACTTTGTATCAAATTTGGAACTTTTCACGCCGGTTACATTATTCCAGCTACTATTCACGAAGTTACTATTCACGAAAGTTACTATTCATGAAGTTACTATTCACTTAGTACTATTCACGCAGTTAAGATGTTTTTTGTGGAATTTCTATCTTTTGCGTGTCTGACTTTATTATTCACGATACCAAGACTATTCACGATACTAAAGACTATTCAATTTAAAAATAAAATTTCTTCTTTTCGTCTAAAATATCTATTCGATACTAGCTTGGATCAGATCCATGTTTTGACTCATTCTTCAATTTTACACCACTACGATTATTTTCGAGGTATTTTGAACATGGATAAAACAGTATTTAATCCTTAATCCTTAATCCTTGTCATTTTGTTTCACCGGATTCGCTTTTAAAAATATTTTCATCATCCTCGCCTTAAATGATGATATTATCGAATATCTTTCGCGACGCCCCAAAATAGGTATACATCACCCATTCCGAAATCACAATACACGGTACGTAAATAACTACAACTTTATTATTACAACAAGAAATCGTGAGTTTAAATACAAATATTATCTCTGCATAATATCTATACTCAAATAAATCCTCATCATATTTATCGATACATTATTTTACAAAAATGGTGAGGACTACTAAACAATCCTTTCTAAAAACCTTCATTTCATACCCCGACTGCACTCGCTTATATTCTCTACTCCCCCGAGAAAAAATGGAACAAAAAGGAAAAGTGGTGAGCTCAACTAGCTTCAAGAAAGAATATTACGACTAAGATAATATACAACAAATTATCGTTACTCTTCAACAGGAAAAATCTATTGTAATACAATAGACAACAAATTTTAAATCAATATTCGCAATAAAATAATAATTCATTGTAAGAAGTTAAGAGAATGCAAACTACTATCTTCTATGATGAATTTAAAAGTTCATCGCCCATCTTTTATCCCCTCAGAACATCAATCAATATACATCCTGAATCAAATATTCATCTTCAGACTACAAAGCCAAAGATATTCATCACCTGGGTCATGTTCATTTAAACACCGCTCATCTTTCAGATTACGGCCAAAGATATTCTTTCAGAAATCATTCATCTTTGCACCACAGCCAAAGATATTCTTAAGAAATCATTCATCTTTGCACTATAAAGCCAAAGATATTCCATAATATCATCATTTAAGACCGGAGGATGATGAAAATATTTTTTTTTAAAGAAACTAATCCAAAGAAACAAAATGACAAGGATTAAGGATTAATGATTCAGATTGGTTTTATCCACGCCCAAAAATACCTCAAAAATAATCATAAAGGTGTAAATTCAAGAATGATCAAAACATGGATACAATCGTAGCTAAGATCCGCATTAGATGTTTTGACCGAAAAAGAAGAAATTTTATTTTTCTATGAATAAGACCTGTGATAACACGAATAAAGGTCGTGAAGATACTGAATAAAGGCCGATAATGTGAATAAGAATTCCACACCAAAAAGATAGAAATTCCATCAAAAACATCTTCACGCTTCATTAATAAGACTCGTGAATAAGAATCCTCGTGAATAAAGAACTCCGCTTAATAAGAACTCGTGAATAAGAATCGCTTAATAAGAAATCGATTTTAATAAAGAACCTCAGAAGACCCCGCTTTTATAAATAAAGATGAATTTTCTATAAATATTATTTTGAATATTACTTTTTGTAAAAAAACGGAATAATTTGATATAATGTTATAAATAAGGGTAATATTTATAAATTCTTGAAAGTACGTTGGTTATATTATATTGATCGGTCTGGAATATTCATGCTTAGAGGGAATATTCGTGCATAACTACTCAATCATCAAAGGACCCCACAATGTAATTCATATTGCTTGATCGAGAAAAGACAAAAATATTTTATCAAATAACTACTTAAGTTTTACCGCTGATATCTGCTTGGAACTACTCGAAGAGTAAAAGTAAGAATAATGTGGTCGATAAGAAGATACGGTATCGATTATCGATGCTTATGCCAGAAGTCACTTACTTGATTCCATTATCACGATTAATAATAATTAATTATTATATGATAACGACGCTTTGTTTTATTCAGATTATTAACGAATAAAATGTAAACATCTTTTTATATAAAATGTAATACTTTATTAAAGTTATTTTATAAATAAAATATATTATATTTTATTACGCATAAGGTTGTTCAGACAGCTGTTGTTACAGACAAGATAAGGTTCAGATAAGAAAATGTTTTTATATAAATGTAATATATTATATTTTATTTAAAAGATTTTTCTTAAATACGGACCGTCGATTAAAGTAAATCAACTGGACTGCTCATGGATTAGTTACTACGATTCCATTTTTCCTATAAATGTAAGCTCATTCCTTCATTATTTTCATTTAATTCATCAAACTCTGTATAGAGAATTATGTAGTAGGTTTATAGTAGAGAAAGTTAGTAAAGTTAAGAAGATTCTCGCTACTTCATTACTTCTATATTCAGGGATATTTTTACTTGTGAAGGGTGTTATTCTTTCTTCGAAGAGAACTTTCGTTATTCCACCTCACTATTATTCTGCTGAATAACTCCGTAAAAGTGGCATACCCTATACATAACTCAGATATGCAGAGATACCCTATACTTTGGTGAAATCCTTATGTTATTCCATCGCTTATTATTCATTGAATAACTCAGATACGCCATTACCCTATACTTGGTGACATTCTTCTATTATTCGCTGGAACATCCCGTCGCAGGTGTTTTACACCTGATTCGGTTCCGCCTTTATTATTATTCCGCTGGAACATCCCGTCTGCAGTGTTTTACATCGACTCGGGTTCCGCCTTTTATCATTCTCGCTGAATATCCTATCTCGTGTGTTTTACAATCGATCCGGGTTCCATCTTTTATTATTCCGGTTGAACATCCCGCTTCGTGTGAATTTCACCCGACCGTTCCGCTATTATTATTCTCGCTGAATAACCTGCGTCTACAAGCACCGCATGCACGGTGATTTCTTTGTTAACCCATTCTTTATTATACCCAAATGGGTTAAAAACTTTCGACTTCTATACTCCATGAAATTAGTGGAATATCCTCGACATTTCGCGCTTCATCCAAAGATCCTTTCACGGAAATATTCTTCTCAAAAGATTCTTGAATTTTACTCTACAAAGCAAAGATTACGTTGACAGCTTGGACGTTAATAATTTCCTCGATAAAATAATTCTTGAACTTGTTTTATCAATTCTTATATCATGTCATCATCCTCATGTTTATATTTTTTAAAGTCATCTCATGGCTGTAGAGTACGGATGGACTTGGTATGATTATTGACACTGTGATTATTCTAGGTAATCATGACCGTAATGTTACAAATGATGTGGTAAAAATCCTCGCGCGAAGTAGTGCATTGATGGACAGATTGTTGGTATGATCACGAATTATTAATGAATACACAACTATTCTCGTCAGAAGTGCAGAATAATTGTGGATCGTGATACTAAAGAATATCCTCGGCCGTAGTGGTGGGTGATTCGACGATGTGGATTATTTATTAAAGTCGAGTCTCAAATTTATAACAAAGGATGAAAACCTTTAAAAATCATAAAAGATAGAGATTTTATTTTCTACTCAACTCTTTTAATGGATTGATATTCACGCAGCTTAAACGGGTTCAGTCTATCAGATTTTATCGCTTAACATTGTCAAGACTCAATGATAATTTATTTTTGCATTATCTTAGTCATAATATTTCTTATCTGGCTAGTTGAGCTCACCTTTCTTTCAATCGTTCTTCTGTGAAATGAGAATATACCGGGACTTAGCCTGGGAAACGAAAGATGGTCCCGAAGATAAGATTAAGAGTCCCTCACTATTTCGTGAAATAAAGGTGATAATAATTGTAATGAGGACTTTTTTGTTTGAAGTTTGTATAATATCTAGAGAGATGATATTTGTATTTAAACTCACGCTTTATGTCAGATTGCATACCTACGCTTATGTTAATAAGTTGATTTAAATTCGCACCACGAAGTACACCCAAGATGGGTGATGTATACCTAATTTTGGGGCGCCACAACCCCGACATGAAAAAGTTCCAAATTTGATAAAAACTTCAGATCAACATTTCAAAGATAATGATATTGAAGAAATAATATCATTCGGAAAGAAAATAACATCCCTTACCTCGAAAAGATCAAGATTTAAATTTAAAAACCTGGATAGGCTATGACTTGGACTTGACCGAGATATAGAATACTCTAAAGTATACTCAAAATACTCACAAGAACACGCCGATAATATAGAGAGAGAAAACTTCAGCTTCTGGTGTGATTTTCAATTCTAACCCAAGACACTTATTTATAGGAAAATGCTTGAACACCAAAAGTTGTAAAATTTAATAAAATAATAATATAATTAAATAAATTCAAGCCCACCTTAGACCAACTGAATTCAGACATTTATATCACATGGGATCAAGAAAAAAACGTTTTTCTTAAATAAAACAATTAAAACTTCCAAAATTAATTATTTCGTAACTTCGTGAGCTTCAAAATTCATAATTAATAGCCCTTTCATCGTAAAAATTCAATCACATGAAGTTTTTATATGAATTTCAATTCTCACAACTTTGCGTAAGAAAGTTTTTCCAAATTCCAAATAGAAATTGACCAAATCCACAAACCAAGCGATTTAAAAGCTATAATCAAATTTCAAATAATAAATGGGGTCCACCCGACATGTTTAATATGTTTTAAACATTTATTGCAAATAAAAATACTCTTCCTCCTCAGATACTCATATATCCCACATTCGTTGTAAAATATCACCGCTAATATATTATTAAAATAATATATTTAAAACGAATTATTTTATCGTAAAAGATAAAATATTAATTTTCAACAATTGTCATTTTAAAAATTTTTCCATCTATATCCACATAAAATCAATATTTTTCTCATCATATAAATCAATAATTAATTATTCACAAATAATATTACGTAATCACAATATCGACAACCGTGCAGCTTCCCAAGAAAGGGGGCTTTCCAATAAGAATTTCTTCTTACCTGGCGCCGCAATTAGGTGACCAAACCTCTCCTGTATGTAACTTTCTAGACATTGCCAATAATGTTATCTAATAATATTATCTCAGGATAATATGAATTATTGCTTCGATAATGAAAAAATATCGTAACGACAATTATCAAACAACAAAGAATATAAAATATCAACGCTAAAGAATTATTAACTCAATAAAATATCTAATAAGAATTAATCAGAACCATTATTGAAAGTGCCTTCTTTACGTAAGAATCAATAATTGGTGCAATGCGGTGCTACCGCTCAACAACGCCATAAAGGTGTTTTTAACCAACCGGTATTCCAACAAAGATTAATCTGAATAACTACGCTCGCTATTTAAAAACAACTTATATTTATCATTTTCTTCATCCAATCGCCACATGGGGCTCATACACGGTTGCTACTGGTCAGCATTTAATATTCCCGACAAGCACGTAATATTCCACCACCAAACGAATATTCCCTCACGATAATGAATATTTTATAACCACTGCTTATTTTGAAATATTCATGATTTAACCCTTAACTATCCACATTAATCAAATCAACCTTACTATTTCAAAATAATAAATAAAGGAAATTCTTTTTATTTAAAAATTTTGGTCTTTACAACCTCCCTCCTTATTAAATTTCGTCTCCCGAAATCGACGACGACTTCAGTGTTCTTCAAAAAGGTGAGGATACTCGCTTTCATTTCCGCTTCCAATTCCCGTGTCATTTCCTCTAAAGCATGATTCCTCCACAAAACTTTAACTTCAGGTATGACCTTCATGCAAGGTAGGACATGCTCCTTCCTATCCAAGATCTTGATGTGTACCTCCTCACACGCTAAGTCTTCTATGCTATCTCGTCCGGTTCTAACTCAATAACGTGGTTCGTCTTTCACATATTTACTTAAGTATAGATACGTGAAACACATTATGAAACACGAGACATACCTTGAGGTAACGCAAGTCTATAGGCTACATTTCCTACTCGGCCAAGAATTTGAAATGGACCAATAAATCGTGGATCGAGCTTTTCTCTCTTCCCAAATCTTGTAACTCCTTCCACGGAGCAACTTCGCAACAATACACGATCCCCTACATTAAATTCCACGCCCTTTCGATGAAGATTCGCATAACTCTTTTTGTCGATCTTGCCGCTTTAGATATCGTTGTTAATAATCATTTGGATCTTTTCAGTAGTCATACGCATTTAACTAGGTCCCAACAATGTTGCTTTCACCCACCTCATCCCAACATATCGAGAACGACATTTTGGCCCATATAATGCTTCAATGGAGCCACACCTATACTTGCTCGATAATCGTTGTTGTAGGAGAATTCCACCAATGGTAAATATTTATCCTAACTACCTTCAAGTCTAGGACACGAGTCTTAATAGATCTTCAAGAGTTTGAATAGTCCTCTCGATCGTCGTCTGTTTGGGGATGGTATGCCGAACTAAATCGCAAACTGCGCCCATAGCTTTTTGCAAGCTAACCCAAAATCTGAAGCGAATCTTGGGTCACGATCCAAACTATGGATATAGGCATGCCATGCAACCTCACAATCTTATTCACGCATACTAAAGAAGACGCTCAAGGAATAAGTCTCCCGTGATCGGCAAGAAATGAGCAGGACTTGGTTAATCTATCAACAATAACCCAAATAAGATTGATGCCTTGAGAAACCGTAGGGAGACCCATAACGAAATCCATAGTAATGTGTTCCCACTTCCATTCCGTAATCTCAAGTGGTCAGCAACGGACCCTTAGGTACAAGATGTCCGCTTTTTACACGCTGGCAAGTTAAACACATCGAGATAAACTTGTAATCTCTCTCTTCATATTGTTCCACCAAAATGTATGTCGTAAAATCACAATACATTTTAGATTTTCCAGATGGATCGCAAATGGCGATCAGTGTGCCTCCATCATAATCTTGACTTTTAAATCGTAGTCGTTAGAACACAAAGTTCAGAGTGGACTCAAGTATTCCTTCTTCATCAATTCTCGCTTCCTAATAGCTCCTTCAGTACTTTCTTCTTCATACACGACGCCTCGGCCCTGCGGCTCGAGTAACCTTAACTTTTTTCTATTAAAGTTGGCTCTATGCAGATATTTCGACATCATCGCACTCGTTCCCACATATGATCTTCTACTCAACGCGCACCACCACGCTCGCTTTTACCAGATGGTATCAATAGTGTGGTCGTAGTCTTTCAATACTCGAGCCAACGTCGCCAGATGTCGAGTTCTTTTTGAGTGAAAAATATTTAAGGCTTTTTATGGTCCTAATATATCTCCACTTTCTCCCCATATGATAAGGCTCCATATTTTAACAAGAAAAACGATCACGCTAACTCTAGATCACGAAGTAGATAATTCCTCTCATACTCTTTTTTAAGTGTCGCGAGGCATAAAGCTATGACTTTCCCACATTGCATGAGAACACATCCTAACCCTTCCTTCAAGCATCATCGCCAGATAACAAATCCATTCAACCAGATGGTATTGTTAGTAACAGTACCTAAATAAGTCTCCTCTTAAGCTCTTGAAACTTTTCTCGATTCTTCGCTTCCAAACGAATTTCAGTATCCTTCCGAGTTACTGAAGTTAATGGAGTAATGATTCGAGAAAAACCTTCCACTAATCTCCGATAATAACCAAATAAGCCCAAAAGCTACACGATTTCAACAACCGATTTTGGCTGTTCCTAACTTCAGATTGCTTCAATCTTCACGGATCAACAGAGATACTCCATGTTTCGACACCATCGCGCCCAAGGAATGCTACTTCCTCAAGCCGTAACTCGATTTCTTCAATTTGGCATATAGTTGGTTTTCACGAAGCCTTTGGAGTACCAGCCTTTAAATGGTGCTTATGATCTTCACGCTTTTGAATATATGAGGATGTCATCAATAAAGACAACAACGAATCGATCCAAATATTCTCAATACTTTGGCTCATCATATCCATGAAAGTCGCAGAGCATTAGTTAGTCCGAAAGACATGACTAAGAATTCATAATGCCCATACCGAAGTTCAAGGCGCGTCTTTGGAATATCCTCTCATTCTAATCTTCACCGATGATATCCGTAATCTAAGATCGATTTTAAAAAGAATCAGCCCTCAGAATCGGGTCAAACAAGTCATCAATACGAGGTAGAGGATACCTATTCTTGATGGTGACATGGTTCAATTCTCGATAGTCAATACAAAGTCGATACTCCGCTCTTTTCTTCTTTACAAATAAAACAGAGCACCCCAAGGAGATTTACTAGACGAACGAAACCGATGTCCAACAATTCCTCGTAGTTGGACCTTTAACTCAAGTTCAATAGAGCCATTCGACATGGGGTTTTAGAAATGGGCTTTGTACTGTGTTCAAGATCAATAAAGAATTCAACTTCACGCTCGGGGGTAATCGGAAGTTCTTCGAAATACGCCAGAAAGTCAATAACAACAGAATATTATTCAAATTTGACGTGTCTTTATTCAAATCCATAACACGGGCTAAGAAAGCTTGACATCCGCTTTTTTAATAAACTGAATAATTTTATGATTAGATATGACAATGATCGATTTTAATGGTTTAGTTGGTTGAATTGCATAACAAGGTCAAGTTAGGAATATGAAAACTAACAACCTTACGAAAACAATCAATTTTGCATGATGAGTAGTTAACCAATCAATCCCTAAAATCACATCAAAAGCAAGTATCTTTAAAGAGATAAGGTTCGGTGTAAGGTAATGGTGCCAACTCGAATCAAACAAGATTTATAAACAGCTGGATGTGATGAAAGTTTCTCCTAACTGAGTTTCCACAGATAGTCAAAGTCTAATTTCTCCTGAGTCAAGTTTAAACGCTGAGTACACGCAGAGAGATAAATGAATGGGTAGCCCAGATCAAGTAAGGTATAAACTTCAAGAATTTATAAATACTACCGTGATAACCTCGTTTGGTTCTCGACATGACCAATACAACAAACGCTTCTTCCCTAATCGCTGATTTCGACTTTTTCCGGGGACGATCTTTTCGAGTCACCGCCCCTCACGAACTAGGTTTCATGCATCGCATAATCTCGAGCGATATGTCCTTCCTTTCCACAATTATAAGATACCTTGAACTGCCAGGCGCTTGACCGACATGTCCCTCTTTTCCGTGATTTTGTAGATATGACCGGTGGTCGTTTCCTCCCTTAGAACCGGGCCACGCAAGACCGCTCATCTTCATAATGGTCGCTTAAATCTCCTCCTTTAAAATCTCCTCCCGACTTCGCTTATTCTATTTTCACGCATATGATTACCACCGAGCGGGTAACCATTTTTGTCCGTCTGCTTTTTCTCCGCCGGGTTATCATTATTCGCTGATCGCTATCTCTCGGTACGATCTCGTTATGGTCCTCAATCGACCGCATCGTTATCTCGCCTAATAATCGAGCCCTGCTTACAACATCCGAATAAAGAGAAAAATTTACGAGAAATGAGATATCGACGTATGCCGGTTTCAAACCTCTAAGAAACATCCGCGCCATAACGCTCCTCATTCTCCACCAAATGAGGTGCAAACCCGGATAACTCGCAAACTTTGCCTCGCATCGAGACACCGCCATGTTGTTTTGTTCCAATCGATGAACTCCACTTCCTTCATACGATTTAACACTTTCGTGAAAGTATTTGTCATTAAATAGCTTCAAACGCCTCCCAAGACACGCTGAAAAGTACCGACGGGTACGCTTCACACATTCCCCACCAGAGTCGCCTCGCCACATTTTAACATAAGCGGCTAATGGAACCTTCTTCTCAGATCGCATCCCAAGACATCGAATATCTTAGTAATTTGCTTGACCCATGTTTCCGCTTATGATCGGATCCGCTTTCTTTTTAAATTCGGTGGTCCTAACTCTTGAACTCCTTGGGTTGTGTGACAACCCGTGAATTGCTATCATTTCTCCTCAGATTTTGAACACGAAGTTTCCTCGTCTCGATTTTGCATGAATCGAAAAAAAACTTCTAAACATCCCTCGCTCATCATCCGCTTCAATGGTGTTGTTCACAGGAGAACATTGCTACTGTCAGATCGCTCTCCTCGCTGGTGAGTACAGTGCATCTCCACGGCCTCATTTCCATTGTTAATATTCTCAACGACATTCTCAACATCTGTCATAAAACAAGTGGTTAATTAAGAAAATCAATATATCACATAATATCCCTATATACTCGACTAACTAACAAATAAGCTTTTAGTAGACACACTAACAAGGATTTACTCTGCTCCTCCCTCCTAGTTCTATTCCCGATCTCCGCCGAGATCATATCCCTAAGCTCTTGATAATAACCGCGACGCCCCAAAATAGTATACATCACCCATTCCGAAGTCACAATACATGCATGTAAATAACTACAACTTTATTATTACAACAAGAAACTGTGAGTTTAAATACAAATATTATCTTCTAGACAATATCTATACTCAAATAAATCCTCATCACATTTATCGATACATTATTTTACAAAATGGTGAGGACTACTAAACAACTCTTTCTAAAACCTTCATTTCATACCCCGACTTAATAGCATCGCTATATTCTCGCCTCCCGAGAAAAATGGAACAAAAAAGGAAAAGGGTGAGCTCAACTAGCTCAAGAAAGAATATTATGACTAAGATAATATACAACAAATTATCGTTAGTCTTCAACAGGAAAAATCTAATAGAATACAATAGACAACAAATTTTAAATCAATATTCGCAATGAAATAATAATTCATTGTAAGAGTTAAGTAGAGAACGCAAACTACTATCTTCTACGATGAATTTAAAAGTTCATCGCTCATCTCTTTATCCCTCGTAACATCAATCAATATACATCTCGAATCAAATATTCATCTCTGCACTACAGCCAAAAGATATTCATCACCGGGTCATGTTCATTTAAACACTGCTCATCTGCAGACCACGGCCAAAGATATTCTTTCGAAATCATTCATCTGCACTACGTGCCAAAGATATTCTTAAGAAATCATTCATCTTTGCACTACGTGCCAAAGATATTCCATAATATCATCATTTAAGACCTAAGGATGATGAAAAATATTTTTTTAAAGAAACGAATCCAAAGGAAACAAAAACGACAAGGATTAAGGATTAAGGATTCGCACTTGGTTTTATCCACGCCCAAAATACCTCAAAAATAATCATAGTGGTGTAAAATTCAAGAATGATCAAAACACGGATACAATCAGAAAGTTAAGATCCGTAATAGAGATGTTTTGACTAAAAGAAGAAATTTTATTTTCTAATGAATAAGACAGTGATACGTGAATAAGGCTGTATGTAAGACCCCTCGAAATTTTTTAAATAAAAGGAATTTCCTTTATTTATTATCTTGAAATAAGAAGGGTTGATTTGATTAATGTGGATAGTTAAGGGTTAAATACGCAAATATTTCAAAATAAAGCAAAGGGTTATAAAATATTCATTTCGCTTGTGGAATATTCGCTTCGTCGTGGAATATTCGCATCGCTTCAGAATATTTGCATGCGACTCAACAAAATGACCATGCGCGGGCCCCATAACGAAAGCGATTGGACGAGAAAACGATAAATATAAGTTGGTTAAAAATAACTACGTGAAGTTATTACCAGTTAAGATCGTTGAATACCCTTGGTGGTTAAAATACGTAATACGCTGTCGCATAAGTACGCAAGACATTACCTGTATCGCATAAAGATTGTTGAATTATTGATCCTTACGAAGAAGGCACTACTCAATAATTATTACAAAGAGTTATCGCTCAATAGTTTATCGATTCAATAATCGTCTGCGTTGGTATTTTATATTATCATTGCTTCAATAATTCGCTTTCACCGCACAAGATTTCCATTATCGCATCAATAATTCATATTATTTGAATAATATTATTAGATAACATTATTGGCAATGTCAGAAAGTTCGTCAAGGAGAGGTTTGGTCACCTAATCGCGCTACCAAGAAGAGAGATCCTTATCGAAAGCCCCTTCCCGGGAAAACCGGTCATTATAAATGTGATTCTGTAATATTATTTGTGAATAATTAATTATTGATTCATATGATAAGGAAATATTTATTTTATATGAATATAAATGATGGATTTATTTATGTGGTTATTAATGAAGGAATTAATGTTGAGGTGTTTTATCGAAGATTTTATCTGATCGAGGTGTTAAAATCAAATCGTGGGTTTTGAGATATATTGCGGGGTTATAATTTTTAATCCGACCGATTGGATCGTTGTAATTTTTGGATATGTTATACATACATAAGTTGAGTATATGTCCACAAATTTTGAACCGTTAAAATGCACGAATGATTTGTTGTGAATTTTAAGAGGTGTCTGATTCTAAATTAGGTTTATAATTGATTTTGGTGGAAAATTCTAGAATTGAGTGGGCCCCACTTGTGGTTGGTGAAAAATGTGCTGAATTTTATTTCAAATGTGGTGGGTGGGAATAGTAGAGTAAAGCCATCATCGTCGGTGTTAAGTCCGCTTCCATGCTAACATTTTCCTATAAAAATAGAGGGCTGTTAGAATTGAAAATCACACCGTAAACAAGTTTTCTCTTTTCTCTATATTATCGAGTGTATTTTGTGAGTATTTTGAGTATACTTTGAGTATTGTTAGACGTGCATGGTAAGTTTCCTTCAAAGACTATATCCTGTGGTTTCAACTAAAGACCGCATTTCGAGGTAAAGGATGTTATTTTCTTCTCGAGATGATATTATTTCTTCAATATCATTACTTTGAAATATTGGTTGGAACTTTTATCAAATTTGGAACTTTTTCATGTTGGGGTTACTATTCATGAGTTACTATTCAATGAAAGTTACTATTCATGAGTTACTATTCACTTGAAGTTACTATTCACGCAGTACGATTATCTATGAAGCGTGAAGATGTTTTTTTGTGGAATTTCTATCTTTTGGTGTTTGAGTTACTATTCACGATACCAAGACTATTCACGTGATACTCGAGACTATTCACGAATATTAAGACTATTCACCGAAAAATGAAAATTTTTCTTTTCGCCTCTAAAATATCTATTCCGATACTAGCTTTGATCAGATCCATGTTTGATCATTCTCGAATTTTACACCACTATGATTATTTTCGAGGTATTGTTTGACATGGATAAAACAAAGTACTGAATCCTTAATCCTTAATCCTTGTCATTTTGTTTCAATCGGATTCGCTTCTTTAAAAATATTTTCATCATCCTCGCCTTAAATGATGATAGTATTGAATATCTTTCGCCAGAAAGGCAAAGAGAATGATTTTCAAGAATATCTTTGGCTCAGCGTAGCAAAGATGAACAAGTGTTTAAATGAATACGACCGTGATGAATATCTTTGGCCTCAGAAGTGCAAAAGATGAATGTGTGTTTAAATGAACACGACCGATCGATGAATATCTTTCGCCTTTAGTAAAAGATGAATGAATGTGTTGAGATTAACATGACCGATCGATGAATATCTTTCACCAGAAAGGCAAAAAGATGAATATTTGATTTGAGATGAATATCGATTGATGTTACAGGATAAAATATTGATGATGGACTGTTAAATTCATAGATTATAAGAGATTTCATTCTCACGTAACTCTTCTATTAATTATTATTTCCACCGTAATATTGATCCGAAACTTGTCATTATCAGATTCTATCGATTTTTCCTCGTTGGAGACTAACGATAATTTGTTCAGATATTATCTTAGTCATAACATTCTTTTCGGGCTAGTTGAGCTCACCCTTTTCTTCGTTGTTCCATTTTTTCTTTCTCAGAGGCAGTAATGTAATGAAAGATTAATGAGCATTTGGAACGAAGGTTCTGAGAGAGTTGTTTAGTAGTCCTCACCATTATTGTAAAATAATGTATCAATAAATGTGATGAGGATTTATTTGAGTATAAATATTGTCTAGTAAGATAATATTTGTATTTAAACTCACAGCTGATTTATTGTGTAATAATAAAGTTGTAGTTGCTTCGCATTCACGATATTTGGCACACTAGAATGGGTTCGATGGAATGGACCATTTTCGGGGTCAAGCCACATCAGATAATGTGAATAAAGGCAAGATACACGTGAATAAGAATCTCGACACCAAAAGATAGAAATTCCACAAAAACATCTTCACGCTTCATTAATAAGTACTCGTGAATAAGAATCGTGAATAAGAACTCGCTTAATAAGAATCGTGAATAAGAACTCATGAATAAGAACTTCATTAATAGTAACCTTGATATGAAAAAGTTCCAAATTTGATAAAACTTCAGATCAACATTTCAAAGATAATGATATTGAAGAAATAATATCATTCGAGAAGAAAATAACATCCCTTACCTCGAAAAAGATCAAGATTTCTAAATTTAAACACCTGATATAAAGCTATGACTTGACTTGAACCGTATAGCAATACTCAAAGTATACTCAAAATACTTACAAGAATACGCCGATAATATAGAGAGAAAACTTCAGCTTCTGGTGTGATTTTCAATTCTAACCCAAGACCCTATTTATAGAAAACGCTTGTAACACCAAAGCAGTAAAATTTAATAAAATAATAATATAATTAAACAAATTCAAGCCCACCTTAGACCAACTGAATTCAGCACATTTATATTACATGTGGGATTGCAAAAAACGTTTTTCTTAAATAAAACAATTAAAACTTCCAAAATTAATTATTTCGTAACTTGAGCTTCAAAAATTCATAATTAATAGCCCTTTCATGAGAAAATTGAATATCGCGAGTTTTTATAGGAATTTCAATTCTCTACAACTTTGCAGAAGAAAGTTTTCCAAATTCCAAATAGAAATTAACCAAATCCACAAACCAAGCGATTTTATAAAGCTATAATCAAATTTCACCAATAAATGGGGTCCACCGACATGTTTAACATGTTTTAAACATTTATTGCAATAAAAATACTCTTTCCTCCTCAGATACTCATATATCCTACATTCGTTGTAAAATATCACCGTTAATATATTATTAAAATAATATATTTAAATGAATTATTTTATCGTAAAAAGATAAAATATTAATTTTCAACAATTGTCATTTTAAAATTTTCTCCATCTATATCCACATAAAATCAATATTTTCCTCATCATATAAATCAATAATTAATTATTCACAAATAATATTATGTAATCACAATATTGACAAACCAAAAGTTCCTGTGTGAGCAGGGCTTTCCAATAAGAATTTCTTCATCTGGCGCATGCAATTAGTGACCAAACCTCTCCAGATGTAACTTTCTAAACATTGCCAATAATGTTATCTAATAATATTATTCGATAATATGAATTATTGCTTCGATAATGAAAAATACCGTGTAATGACAATTATCAAACAATGAAGAATATAAAATATCAACGCAAAGCAATTATTAACTCAATAAAATAATCGAGCAAGAATTATCGTAACCATTATTGAGTAGTGCCTTCACGTAAGAATCAATAATTGGTGCAATACTGGTGCTATCGTTCAACAACGCGTATTAGTGTGTTTTAACCACCGGGTAT
The DNA here is from genome assembly GCA_020205615.1 of Panax quinquefolius. Taxonomy (NCBI): domain Eukaryota; kingdom Viridiplantae; phylum Streptophyta; class Magnoliopsida; order Apiales; family Araliaceae; genus Panax; species Panax quinquefolius. Next base: position 17,180,522 of record CM035162.1, on the reverse strand, counting down.
TCCAACAAAGATTAATCCAGAATAACTACGCCGTTATTTAAAAACAACTTATATTTGTCGTCGCTTTTCATCCAATCGCTTTTATATGGGCCCATACACGGTCATTTGCCTGGGCCGCATTTAATATTCCCCAACAAAGATTTAATATTCCACGCACCAAACTTAATATTCCCGACGATAATGAATATTTTATAACCACTTGCTTATTTTGAAATATTTACGTATTTAAACCTTAACTATCCACATTAATCAAATCAACCCTTACTATTTCAAAATAATAAATAAAAGAAATTCCTTTTTATTTAAAAATTTGAGGTCTTACATCTGGCCCAGAGTAGAAAGATGAATGATTTGTAGAATATCTTTGGTTCAGAAGGCAAAGATGAACAAGTGTTTAGATTAACATGATTAATCGATGAATATCTTCGCTCAGTAGGTAAAAGATGAATATTTGATTCCGGATGTATATTGATTGATGTTACAGGATAAAAGATATGACGATGAACTTTTAAATTCATACATAAAAGATAGTAGTTTGCATTCTCTACTTAACTCTTCTAATGAATTATTATTTCATCATAATATTGATTTAAAATTTGTTGCCTATTCAGATTCTATTAGATTTTTCCCCGTTGAAGACTAACGGTAATTTATTGTATATTATCTTAGTCATAATATTCTTTATCGGGCTAGTTGAGCTCACCCTTTTCCTTTTGTTCCATTTTTCTTCTCGTGGAGGCTTAGAATATATAGTAGTAGCCTGGGGGTATGGAATGAAGGTTTTAGAAAGGATTGTTTAGTAGTCCTCACCATTTTTGTAAAATAATGTATCAATAAATGTGATGAGGATTTATTTGAGTATAGATATTGTCTTCAAGATAATATTTGTATTCAAACTCACGCTTTTCTTGTTGTAATAATAAAGTTGTAGTTGTTTTTCGCACTCATGTATTGACAACTCGTAATAGGTGATGTATACCTTATTTTGGGGCGCCACAATTGGAATCGTAGCTTAGGATATGATCTCCTGGCGAAGATCGGGAATAGAACTAGGAGGGGAGAGACGAGTAAATCCTTCGCTAAAAGGTGTCTTACCTAAGCTTATTTTTTAGTTGGTCAAGATATAAGGATATTATGTGATATATTGATTTCTTAATTAACCCTTGTTTTTACGATGATTGAGAATGTCGAATCGAGAATATTAACAATGGAAATGAGACCGTGGAGACGCCTCAGACTCACCAACGAGGAGAACGTGCAACAGTCGACAATGTTCCTCCCGTGAACAACACCACCGAGTATATGATGAACGAGGGATGTTTAGAAGCTTTTTTGTAGCTCATGCAAAATCGCACGAGGAGACTCGTGTTCAAAATACAGGAGGAAATGATAGCAATTCACGGGTTGTCACGCCAAGCAATTCAAAGAGTTGGGACCACTGAGAATTTAAGGGAAAGCCGATCCGATCATGCGGCGGAAACATGGGTCAAACAAATTACAAAGATATTCGATGTCTTGGGATGCACGGAGGAACAGAAGGTTCCATTCGCCACCTTTATGTTCCGTGGAAAGTGCAGCGTATCATGGTGGGAGTCTCATGAAGCGTACTCCATCCACCAAGACTCAACATGTCTTCGGGAAACGTTTCAGAACTATTTAATGACAAATACTTTCCCGAAAGTGTTCATATATAAGGAAGTGGAGTTCATCGATTAGAGCAAAACAACATGATTTTGTCTCAAAGACGAGGCAAAGTTTACAGAGTTATCCGTGTTTCAGACCTCATTTAGTGGAGAATGAGGAACGATGACGCGGATGTTTCTTAGAGGTTTGAAACCCAAAGATACGCCAAGATCTCATTTCTCATAAACTTTTCTCTATTCAGATGTTTAAAATGGGCTTAATTATTAGAGCGAGATAACGAGAGTACTACTAACCGAGGACCACAACCAGGATCGTACGTAGATAAGAAGCCAATGTAATAATGATAACCGGCGGAGAAAAAACAGACGGACAAAATGGTAACCACTCCGGTGGTAATCACGGCCATGAAAATAAGAAGCGAGTCGAGGAGATTTTAAAAAGAGGAGATTTAACAACGATCATATGAAGACGACAAAGGTTTTTAAAGAATCGGTTCTAAGGGAGAGAACGACCACCCATTATATGCTATAAATGCGGGAAAGAGGGACATATCACCAAACTCGCTCACAATGATTCAAGGTATGCTATAATTGTGGAAAGGAAGGACATATCGCTCGAGATCAGACGCAGAATAAACCTAGTTCAATGGGACGGTGACTCAAAAGATCGTCCCCGTAAAAGTCAAAGTCAACGATTCCGGAAGAGCGTTTGTTGGATCGGTCAAAATGCGAGGAACCCAAACGAGGTGATCACGGGTAAGTTATTTATAAATTTCATAAGTTTATACCTTACTTGATACCGGCATACCCATTCATTTATCTCTCCCGCCAGGCTCAACATTTAAACTCGACTCGAGAAATTAGACTTTGACCTATCTCGTGGAAACTCCGCTAGAGAAACTTTCATCACATCCATCGCTTATAAATCTTGTTTGATTCAAGTTGGCACCATTACTCACCATTCAACCTTATCTCTTTAAAGATACTTGCTTTTGATGTGATTTTAGGGATTGATTCGTTAACTACTCATCATGCCAAAATTGATTGTTTTCGTAAGGTTGTTAGTTTTCATATTCCTAACCAACCCGTTGTATTTAATTCAAGCAACTAAACCATTAAAATCAATCATCGTCATATCTAATCATAAAGCTATTCGCTTAATAAAAACGGATGTCAAGCTTTCTTAGCCCATGTTATGGATTTGAATAAAGACACGCCAAATTTGAATAATATTCCTCGTTGTTATCGACTTTCCGACGATTTCAAGAACTTCCTTGCCTACCCCCTTTAACGTGAAGTTCAATTCTTTATCGATCTTGAACCCAGCACAAAGCCCATTTCTAAAACCCCATATCTAATGGCTCCTATCAACTTCAGGAGTTAAAGGTCCAACTACAGAATTGTTGGACATCGGTTTCATTCGCCCCCAAGACATCTCCTCGGGGTGCTCCCTGCTTTATTTGTAAAGAAAAAAGACGGAGTATGCGATTTTGTATCGACTATCGGAATTGAACCATGTCACCATCAAGAATAGGTATCCTCTACCTCGTATTGATGACTTGTTTGACCAACAGAAAGGGCACAATTTTTTCAAAAATCGATCTTCGCTCGGATATCATCACCAAGATTAGAATCGAGGATATTCCAAAGACCTTTTAACTAACCTTGCAGATGGGCATTATGAATTCTTAGTCATGTCTTTCTTGATCGACTAATGCTCCCATGGCTTTCATGGATACGATGAACCGAGTATTCAAGGAATATTTGGATCGGTTGTTGTTTGTCTTTATTGATGACATCCTTATATATTCCAAAAGTCGTGGAAGATCATGAGCACCATTTCAAGTCGGTACTCCAAAGGCTTCGTGAAAACAAACTATATGCCAAATTGAAGAAATGCGAAGTTCGGCTTGAGAAGTAGCATTCCTCGGGCACGTGGTGTCAAAACATGGAGTATCTCGTTGATCCGCCAAGATTGAAGCAATACAAAGTTAGAGAGCAACCAAGTTTGCATGATCAAGACGTAGCTTTTTGGGCTTAGTGGTTATTATCTGAGATTCGTGGAAGGGTTTTCTAATCGCTACTCCATTAACTCAAATTTAACTCCTAAGGATACAAAATTCGTTTGGAGTGAAGAATGCGAGAAGAGTTTCCAAGAGCTTAAGAGGAGACTTATTTCTAAGACTGTTTCTAACAATACCATCCGGTTCGGATGGATTTGTTATCTACAAACGATGTTTCGTGCAAAGGGTTAGGATGTGTTCTCATGCAACGTGGGAAAGTCATGCTTTATGCCTCATGCGATAACTTAAAGAGTATATGAGGAATTATCCTACTCATGATCTAGAGAGTTGGCAAATGCGTTTTGCTTAAAGATATGGAGGCACTATCTATACGGGGAGAAAGTGGAGATATATTCGCACCATAAAAGCCTTAAATATTTCTTCACTCAAAAAGAACTCAACACGCGGCAAAATGACGCTGGCTCGAGCTATTGAAAGACTACGACCACACTATTTAATACCATCCTCGAAAAGCGAACGTGGTAGCCGACGCTGCGAAAGAAGATCATATCATACGCAGTGAACGAAAGCGATGATGTCAAGTATAATGACAGAGCCAACTTTAATAGAAAAAGTTAAGGTTGTTCAAGCCACCCAACCTTGAAATGATGCGTATGAAGAAAAAGTACAAGAAGGAGCTATTCCTAAGCGAGAATTGATGAAGAAGGAATACTTGAGTCCACTCTTGACTTTGTGTTCCTAACGACTCGATTTGAAGTACAAGATTACGATGGAGGCACACAATACACCATTTGCAATCCATCCTCGAAGTACTAAAATGTATCGTGATCTTCACATACATTTTGGTGGAACAATATGAAGAGAGAGATTGCAAAGTTTATCTCAATGTGTTTAACTTGTTAACGTGTAAAGCGCGAGCATTCGGGTACCTAAGGGTCCGTTCAGAACCACTGAGATTCCAAATGGAAGTGGGAACACATTACCATGGATTTCGTTATTGGGTCTTCCTACTACGGTTTCTCAGGCATCAATGCTATTTGGGTTATTATTGATAGATTAACCAAGTCTCGCTTCATTTCTTGCCGACACGGAGACTTATTCACTGAACGCCTTGCTAGTATTTACGTGAATGAGATTGTGAGGTTGTATGGCATGCCTCGTATCCATAGTTTGGATCGTGACCCAAGATTCACTTCAAGATTTTGGGTTAGCTTGCAAAAAGCTACGGGCACGGATCTACGATCTGGGTCTTCGCAGATAACATCCTCAAACGGACGGACAATCAGAAAGGACTATTCAAACTCTTGAAGATTTATTAAGACTCGTGTCCTAGACTTCAAGGCGCATTGAGATAAGTATTTACCATGGTGGAATTCTCCCAACAACAAGCTTATCGTGCAAGTATAGGTGTGGCTCCATTTCAAGCATTATATGGGCGAAAGTGTCGCTTCCAAAGATGTTGGGACGAGGTGGGTGAAGCAACACCGTTGGGACCCGAGTTGGTACGTATGACTCACTTTAAAAGATCCAAATGATTCGACAACGATACAAACCAAGCACAAGATCGACAAAAGAGTTATGCGCGATCTTCATCGAAAGGACGTGGAATTTAGTGTAGGGGATCATGTATTGTCATGCGAGTTGCTCCATGGAAGGAGTTACAAGATTTGGGAAGAGAGGAAAGCTCAATCCACGATTTATGGTCCATTTCAAATTCTTGACCGAGTAGGAAATGTAGCTTTATAGACTCGCGTTATTCTCCGAGTATGCCTCGTGTTCATAATGTGTTTCACATATCTGCATTTCGTAAATATGTGAAAGACCCCAACCACGTTATAGAAAGTTAGAACCGGACGAGATAGCCAAGACTTAACGATGAGGAGGTACTCACAAGATCTTGGATAGGAAGGAGCATGTCCTACGCAAGAAAGGTCATACCACAAGTTAAAGTTCGTGGAGGAATCATGCTATAGAGGAAATAACCGGGAATTGGAAAGTAAATGAAAGCGAGGTATCCTCACCTTTTCAAACACTGTACGCACGTCAATTTCGAGGACTTAAATTTCATAAGGAGGGAGGTTGTAAGACCCCAACTTATTATTAATGAAATTTAATTTTCTATTTATTATTTTGAAATAGTAAGGGTTGATTTGATTAATGTGGATAGTTAGGGGTAAAATACGCAAATATTTCAAAATAAGCAAGTGGTTATAAAATATTCATTGTTGTCGGAGAATCGGTCGGAATATTATTCAGAATACGACGAAGCAGCCCATGTGTGGGCCCCATAACGAAAAGCGATTGGATGAAGAAAACGACAAATATAAGTTGTTTAAAAATAATAAGGCGTGGTTGTTACCAAGATTAATATCGTTAAAATACCCATGTGGTTAAAAAAACACAAGAAGATACCAGATTGCACCAATTATTGATTCTTACGTAAGAAGGCACTACTCAATAATGGTTACAGAATTATCGCTCAAAGATTTTATCGAGTTAATAATTCCGCCATATTGATATTTTATATCATCGTTGTTTTAATAATTGTCATTACACAAAGATTTTTCATTATCGAATCAATAATTCATATTATCTGAATAATATTATTAGATAACATTATTGGCAATGTCTAGAAAGTTCGTCTAAGGAGAGGTTTGGTCACCTAATTGCTACCAAGAAGAAGAAATTCTTATCGAAAGCCCCTCATCCTAGGAACTACCTGGTTGTCAATAATGTGATTCTGTAATATTATTTATGAATAATTAATTATTGATTTATATGATGAGGAAAATATTGATTTTATGAGGATATAGATGGAGAAAATTTTTAATGTGACAATTGTTGAAAATTAATATTTTATCTTTTTCTCGATAAAATAATTCATTTAAATATATTATTTTAATAATATATTAACGATGATATTTTTACAATGAATGTGGGATATATGAGTATATGAGGAGGAAGAGTATTTTTGTGGCATTAAATGTTTAACACATGTTTTGTGTGTTGGTGGACACAATTATTAACCAAATTTGATTATAACAGTAAAATCGCCTGCTTGTGGATTTTTGGTCAATTTCTATTTGGAATTTAGAAAACTTTCTTCTGCAAAGTTGTAGAGAATTGAATTTCCTATAAAAAGTCGCGAGATTCGATTTTTCTGATGAAAGGGCTATTTATTATGAATTATTGAAGTTCAAGTTCAAATAATTAATTTTTGGGAATTTTAGTTAATTATTTTGAGAAAAACGTTTTTGCAACTAAGTTGGCCTCACATGTGATTCAAATGGGCTGAGATCAGTTGTTCTAGGTGGGCTAAAGAAAATGTGAAAAATATATTAATATTATATTCAATTTTTCTTTTTGGTGTTCTAAAGATTTTCCTATAAATAGGTGCTTAGGTTAGAATTGAAAACACACCGTAAACTCAAGTTTTCTCTATTTCTCTCGATATATTGAGCATATTCTTGTGAGTATACTTTGAGTATTGTTAGACTGCAAGTTTCCTTCAAAGACTATACCCTTAGATTCCAAATTTGTAAGTACTAATCTTTCGAGGTAAGTGGATGTTATTTTCTTCTCAAATGATATTATTTCTTCAATATCATTATGTCGAAATATTGGTTGGAACTTTTATCAAATTTGGAACTTTTTCATGCTTCGGGTTACTATTATTCATGAGTTACTATTCATGAGTTACTATTCACGAGTTACTATTCACGAAGCATACTATTCATTAAGCGTGAAGATGTTTTTTTTTTGTGGAATTTCTATCTTTTGGTGTCTGGACTTATTATTCACGATACTCAAGACTATTCACGATACTCAAGACTATTCAATTTAAAAATAAAATTTCTTCTTTTGTCCAAAATATCTATTCGGATACTAGCTTTGATTGTATCCATGTTTTGATCATTCTTGAATTTTACACCACTATGATTATTTTTGAGGTATTTTTGAACATGGATAAAACAAAGTACTAATCCTTAATCCTTAATCCTTGTCATTTTGTTTCATCGGATTCGCTTTTTTAAAAATATTTTCATCATCCTCACCTTAAATGATGATATTATTGAATATCTTTGGCCCAGTAGTGCAAAGATGAATGATTTTTCAAAATATCTTTCGGGTCAGTAGTGCAAAAAATGAACAGTGTTTAGATGAACATAATTAATCGATGAATATCTTTGGCAGAAAGCAAAGATGAATATTTGATTCCGATGTATATTGATTGATGTTTGAGGGGATAAAAGATAGACGATGATCTTTTAAATTCATACATGTAAGATAGTAGTTTGCATTCTCTACTTAACTCTTCTAATGAATTATTATTTCATTGCGTAATATTGATTTAAAATTTGTTGTCTATTGTATTCTATTAGATTTTTCCTCGTTGAAGACTAACGGTAATTTATTGTATATTATCTTAGTCATAATATTCTTTATCGGGCTAGTTGAGCTCACCCTTTCCTTTTTGTTCCATTTTTTCTTCTCGGGAGGCGAGAATATAGCGAGTACTTAAGTCTGGGGTAATGGAATGAAGGTTTTAGAAAGGATTGTTTAGTAGTCCTCACCATTTTGTAAAATAATGTATCAATAAATGTGATGAGGATTTATTTGAGTATAGATATTGTCTGTAAGATAATATTTGTATTCAAACTCACAGCTTTTACCGTAGTAATAATAAAGTTGTAGTTGTTTCGCACTCATGTATCGACAACTCGAATAGTGATGTATACCTATTTTGGGGCGCCACAAAAGTACAATGAATACGTGAAGTTGCATAGTAGCACACCTGATTGATTATTGATGCTTATGTGAGAAGTCACCGGTTTGATTCCATTATTGTCGATTAATAATATGAATTATTATAGCGATAATGACGCTTTTTATTTTATTCAGTATTATTAACGTAATAAAACGTAAAACATCTTTTTATATAAAATGTAATACTTTATTAAAGTTATTTTATAAATAAAATATATTATATTTTATTATGCATAGTGTTTTCAGATAAAGTGTTTTGATAGTGTTGCATAGTGTTTGCATAGTAAAATGTTTTTATATAAATAGAATATATTATATTTTATTTAAAAGATTTTGCTTTTAAATATGGACCGTCCGATTAAAGTAAATCAATCTGGACCGTTCATGGATTAATTACTACGATTCTATTTTCCTATAAATAGAAGCTCATTCCTTCATTATTTTCTTACTTAATTCACCGAAACTCAGAGAGAAACTATAGAGAAAAGAAGAAAAAGTATTCTCGCTACTTCACTTCGCCAATATTCAGTTCTTCTAAGGTAGGGAATATTATTTGTTGTACTGTAAGTGGGTGTTATTCTTTCTTATTCATGAAGAGAACTTCGTGATTCCATTCATTATTATTCATTGGAATAACTTTTGTAAAAGTGGTATACCCTATACATAACTCAGATATCCAGATACCACATACTTGGTGAAATCCTTATGTTATTCCATTGCTTATTATTACATTGGAATAACCTCAGTATAATGTGAGTTTACCCTATACTTGGTGACATTCTTCTATTATTATGTTGGAACATCATGTGCGTGTGTTTTACACCGGACTGGTTAAAATCTTTATTATTCTGTTGGAACATCCCGCATGCATGTTTTACAGGACTGGTTAAAATCTTTATCATTCTGTTAGAATATCCTATACGTGTGTTTTACAGGATCCGGTTCCATCTTTATTATTCATTGGAACATCCGTCGGTGTGAATTTCACCGACCGGTTCCGTTATTATTATTCATTGGAATAACTCCGCCCATCATCGCAATCCGCATGCATGGTGATTTCTTTTGTTATTCCATTCTTTATTATACCCGGTTGGTTAAAACTTTGACTTTATACTCCATGAAATTAGTAGAATATCCTGATATATTTGCGTTTCATCCAAAGATTTTTTATGGAAATATTCTTCCGATCATTCTTGAATTTTACTCTACAAAACAAAGATCACGTTGACAATTTGGACGTTAATAATTCCCGGATAAAATAATTCTTGAACTTGTTTTATTGAATTCTTATATCATTGTCATCATCCTCATGTTTATATATTTTTTTTAAAGTCATACGTGGCTCGTAGAGCATGGATGGACTTGGTATGATTATGACCGAGGATTATTCGGTGTAATCATTTAATCGTAATGTTACAAATGATGTGGTAAAAATCCTCGATTGGTAGTAGTGCATTGATGGACGATTGTTGGCATGATCATGATTATTAATGAATACACAACTATTCTCGCCCGTAATGAATAATTGTGGTCGTGATACTAAAGAATATCCTCGGTAGTAGATGCGAGGGGGTGATTCGATGATGTGGATTATTTATTAAAGTCGAGTCTCAAACTTTAATAAATGATGAAAACCTTTTAAATCATAAAAGATAGTAGATTTTATTTTCTACTTAACTCTTTTAATGGATTGCTTGTTCACCGCTGAGTTAAACTTGATGTTTATTATATTTTATCGGTTTAACACTGTTGAAGGCTATTGATAATTTATTACGCATTATCTTAGTCATAATATTTCTTCTTGGGCTAGTTGAGCTCACCCTTTCTTTCACCGTTTTCTTGGAAATGAGAACATAAATTGAGAACAGTCGAGGAAGCAGATAATGGTCCAGAGGATAGCATTAGTAGTCCTCACTATTCGTGAAATAGTGTGATAATAATTGTAATGAGGACTCCTTTTGAGTTTTGTATAATATCTAGTAGACAATATTTGTATTCAAACTCACGATTTATGTCGTATTGCATACCACTACAGTTATATTAGTAAGTTGTATTTAAATTACGCACTACGTATTCGACTACCCAAGATGGGTGATGTATACCTAATTTTGGGGCGTCACAAATAATATTACAGAATCACAATCATCGACAAACTTATTAGTTCAGAAATAGGGGCTTTTCAATAAGAATTTCTCCTTCATTGGCCTTGCAATTAGGTGACCAAAACTCTCCTTAGATGTAACTTTCTAGACATTGCCAATAATCTTTATCTAATAATATTATTCAAATAATATGAATTATTGATTTGATAATGAAAAAATCGTGCGGTGACAATTATTAAAACAACAATAATATAAAATATCAACGCAGCAATTATTGAATCAAAATAAAATATTGAATAAAGTAATATCGTAATAATTATTGAGTAGTGTCTTTTTACGTAAGAATCAATAATTGAGTGCAATACCCAAGTATCATCTTGTCAACAACGCGTATTACTATATTTTAACCACCGGGTATTCCAACTGTGTTAGCAGAATAACTACGCCAATTATTTATAAAAACTCAAATTTATCGTTTTTCTTCATCCAATTATTATTACATTATGGGGCCCTAAATGGCTACAAATAAATGCATTTAATATTCTCCGGATGAAAGAATATTCTACGACCAAACGTAATATTTTCGACAACAATGAATATTTTATAACCACTTGTGTATTTTGAAAAAATTCATATATCACCCTTAACTTTAAACTTTTATCAATTTAACAATTTACTGAATAGTAATTATAAGAAAATTGAATACTTTTATTTCATAAAATTCGAGGGTCTTCTATTTGGAACATCGCTTGCGGTGCAAATTTTGCCTCGACTTGGTTCCGTTATTATTATTACATTGAATAACATGCATCATAAAGCACCGCATGCATGGTGATTTCTTTTGTTATTCCATTCTTTATTATACTCGGTTGGTTAAAGTTTTGACTTCTATACTCCATGAAATTAGTAGAATATCCTCGATATTTGCTCTTCATCAAAGATATCTTTTCATGAAAATATTCTTCCGATCATTCTTGAATTTTACTCTACAAAGCAAGATCGTGTTGATAATTTGGACATTATTAGTTCGTGGATAAATTATTTCTTGAACTTGTTTTATTGAATTCTTATATCATTGTCATCATCCTCATGTTTATATTATGTTGAAAGTCATCTGGCTTTTGTAGTGCATAGATGGACTTGGTATGATTATATTAGGGATTATTCGAGTTGTAATCGTGGTAGTAATGTTACAAATGATGTGGTAAAGTTATATCATTGGCCGTAATGCATTGATGGATGCGTTGTTGGCATGATCATGACCATTAATGAATACACGAATGTCCTTGGTCGTAAAGGTCGTGGATAATTTGTGGTCGTGATAATCAAGAATATCCTGGCCGTAGTAGTGCATGGGTGATTCGATGATGTGGATTATTTATTAAGTCGAGTCCAAATGATAAAAGTCATGAAAAACTTTTAAATCATAAAAGATAGTAGATTTTATTCTCTACTTGACTCTTTTAATGGATCGTTTGTTTCATTGCAATTAAACTCGACGTTGTTATATTTTATTAGTTTAACACTTTGGCACAAGGCTAACGATAATTTATTTCGTATTATCTTAGTCATAATATTTCTTCTTGGGCTAGTTGAGCTCACCCTTTCTTTCTTTATTTTCTTTGAAATAAGAACATAGCGAGGACTAGTCGGAAGCGGAGTGACGGTCCGAGGATAAGATTAATAGTCCCTCACTATTGTGTGAAATAGTGTGTTAATAATTGTAATGAGGACTCCTTTTAAGTTCAGTATAACCTCTAGTAGCCAATAATTGTATTCAAACTCACAGTTATGTTTTATCGTATTGTACACGACAGTTGTATTTGAATTTTATACCATGTATCTGACGACCCAAAATGGGTGATGTATACCTAATTTTGGGGGCGTCACACCTCACGTCTGCATATCGACACTGTATTGGTCAATTGACCAAAATTAAATTCATACTAATCACTTTCAATATTATATTAAGGGACGGAGGTAGTATTATTTATGTTAGTGATACTCCCTCCGTCAGTGGCGAAGCCACATAGGACTTTGTGGGGTCAATCGACCCCATTGGAAAAAAATTGCTTTTATAATGTAAGGTAAAATTTTAAAATTTTATGTATTATATATAAATTGACTCCACTAAAATTTTATAAATTTTCTATTATACGGGGTCAAATTAAAAATTTATAACTTTGTCAATCAAATTTTAATTACATATGACTCATATCCTCTCAATATATGGATCTCTCTATAATATTTTAAACTAAATAATAATCTAATTTATATTATTTTTAAAATTAAATAATGAATTACTTACTTATGAACCATTGTGATTAAAAAGTCTATTATGAATAATATAGTGTATATATATACCATATATTATTACTCATTATATTTTCATTGTAATATCTATATATATATATATATATATATATATATATATATACTTGAAAGTATAAAGTATTAAAAAATTGGTAATACGTAATTTTAAACCCTACCAACTTATTTGTAACTTCGGTAATATTTTCGACCCTCATTGACTAAAGTTTCGCTCTTCAACGCCGCCTCATTCCTTAATATAATACTTTTTAGAGTTGTGCACACGTATTAAGGAAATGATTGTATAACATTAAATATAATATCAAATGTTTATATTGTCCTTGTATTGAAAAAAGATATTGTTATTTATTGGACAAAAAATAGTGAGAGAATCGAGAGCAGATCCTCTGTCCCCAACTTAAATTTTGACAACTAGCCTCTTATTTAACACTGATTAACACTAAAATTAAATAAGTGACCATGTGTCAAAATTTAAGTAGAGGAACACAAGGGGACAAAGAAAATAAGGGCAGATGATCTGCTCTTGAGAGAATCAAAGTTATATTTAATACTTTGAATAATATTAGAAACTATGCAATTAATGCTTACTTAAAATTCTAAAACGTCGTATATTAAAAGACAATTTTTTTTCTTTAAAACGTCTTATATTAAGAGAGTGAAGTATTTTAAATTGAAGTAAAGCACTATTTCCTCTATAGAATTGTTAGTGCAAAGTTAGTGCACATAAAAATAATACACAAAAGAGGAAAGGAGCTATTTGTCTTAAATTTTTGAAACAAGGCACCAACAAAATGTGTGTTCTTGCATTTAACCTTTTATACAAACATTTAATAAGGAAATTAATATTTTTATAATATTTTTTGATGTTTTTATATAAAAAGTGTCGTTTTAAATATATATCAACGATAAAGATTAGATCTATAACAACAATTTTCACGTAAAGATAGTATTTTCTGTATGAATTTATCATTTTCTTTTAATAATTGTGGAAGATGTCGAAAAGGGCATTGTCAAAATTCTTATCAATCAAATTCCAAATATGCCGACCACTTTATGTTATCACCGCTATTTTTTCTCTCAAGAAAATTGTAACCAGAAAACTCAAAAATATTTAAAACAAAAAAACATGGACAAATTAAAACTTTGTTTCTAGACTATTCCAAACACACTTATTGGTACCAACCCATAGTCATCCGTTTCTATTATATGGTCACATCAAAATTACCTACCCAACGTGTCTCTTATCCTTATTTGACACGTGTCATCCTCTCATTAATTTGGAGGTGAATGCTTAGCTGTCGCCATAGGTATGGCTGGTCCACAATCCACTTTTGAACATCATAATAATAATTCAGTACCGGCTAAGCCGGTTAACAGCACCCTTCCAATTTGTACTATATATATTCATCTGTCATCACTCATGCAATGCACTACTAATACAACGCTCTCACCCCAACCCTGCACCGCCCAATTCTTGATTTTACTACCATGCCGATTCACGAAATTGCCGTCGGTAGGTACGAAGAGTTCCGCCACCCGGGTGCCCTTAAGGCCGCGGCGGCAGAGTTCTTCAGTACCCTCATTTTTGTTTTTGCCGGCCAAGGCTCAGGCTTGGCATTTAGCAAGCTCACTGACGGCGGTGCCACTACTCCGTCTGGCCTTGTCTCCGCTGCGTTGGCCCACGCATTCGGGTTGTTTGTGGCAGTCTCTGTCGGAGCCAACATCTCCGGCGGCCATGTTAACCCTGCCGTTACATTCGGCGCCTTTATCGGTGGTAACCTTACACTGATCAGGGGAATTTTGTACATTATTGCTCAGTTGCTTGGCTCAACTGTTGCTTGCCTTCTCCTTAGTTTCGCAACTGGTGGATCGGTGAGTTTTTTTTTATTTTTAATACTCCCTTCTATTCGTATTAAATATTTTTTTAGAGAGTTTCATTTTATTCTATATAAGTGTTAATTCGTATGCAATATTGCACTATTTTTTTTTAATTTACTCCTCTATTTAATATGCTTAGTAAATGCAATTCCATGGATCATTGTGGAGAGAGAAATAATTAATTAAGGATACAAAAGACATTTTGTGTTATTTTTTAATAAGTGTGCTTAACTCTGAAAAGATATTTAATATGAATAGGGGGAGTATGAAATATAATTAAAGAAAGATTATTATAAGTAACTAAGCAATAATGATAGTTATGCGGATTAATGTTATATCAATCAATCAGTTTAGTATTTGAGATAGAAATCTTGAATTCCCTTTAAAACACTGGAAAAATTACCCTCTATAAGATAAATAGTCACGCATTGTCCTATTTAGCACAATTTTTTCTTTAAATTGTCATGTAAATTCTCTACGTACGATTTGTAAGTAGTAAAAATTTAATTAAGAGTTCTAACCTAGTAAAAATTCACAGCCAATTTCGGCATTCGCTTTGTCCGGAGTATCGGTGTGGAGCGCCTTGGTGTTCGAGATTGTCATGACCTTTGGGCTGGTTTACACCGTTTACGCAACCGCCATCGACCCAAAGAAGGGAGAACTGGGCATAATTGCACCCATTGCAATTGGGTTGATTGTGGGAGCTAACATTCTTGCTGGTGGTGCCTTCACCGGGGCATCAATGAACCCAGCTGTTTCATTTGGCCCAGCTTTGGTCAGCTGGGACTGGACCAACCACTGGGTGTACTGGGCCGGCCCTATTGTTGGTGGTGGGGTTGCTGCAGTTGTCTACGAGCTCATCTTCATCAGCAGCAGTCACGAGCCATTGCCTGTCGCTGATTACTAGCTATTATTAATCCTGCTTTAATTTGTATTTATTATGTTTTTCATGTTTGTGTTTGGTGAATGTTGAGTTTTATATCTGGGGCACTGTTTTAGTTGGAAGGCAATTTCATTATTTATTTCGGATTTCTGAGCTTCTTTTTTATTTATTTATTTATTTATTATTAATGATTGCTTTAATATTTAATGTCATGATAATAATGTCATTATTTTTTTTTTACTAAATTTAAACTGTATTAAAATAAAATTGAGAATTACAATCTCATGGGATACTCCCGTCAGGATATAGCATAGGAGAGCAGATTCTTTGTCCCCAATTTTCATGTCTCCTTGTGACCCCATACTTAAATTTTTACACCTAGTCTCTTATTTAAAATTAATTAATTCTAAAATTAAATAAAATGATATATGTCAAAATTTAAGTGGGGGACAGAGGATCTGCTATAGACATCATAGAACATGTCCATATGATGTCAAGACTATAAAAGATTACAAGACAAGAAACCCAACATAGCATTACAGTTAACAGACCACCGTAACAACATATCATAACAATACCACCATTTTAAGCATTAGGAGGCACAAAAAGAGCAATAGCCAAGCAGAATGGAACACATTAGCAGCAACAACAAGAAGAGGTTGCAAACCATAGAATGGACCCACAATCTATATAACAAAATACAAATGATTTTGAATTTTTCGCTCATCTTAATAAATCATCTGGGCCGTCCAAAGTTTGAGATAAATTTCCATCGTCTATAGTGCCGGAGGATTTGGACTGTTGCAAGTATCATAACATGGTTGCAAACCCAGACACCACAAACCAAACATCACATGCCACATTATAAATAAAACTACAAGGTTAGATGCCTAAAACAAGATGTACACTTTAATATTTAATGTCATGATAATATCATTAGTTTTTTTTTTCTAAATTTAAATTGTATTTAAATAAAATTGAGAATTACAACCTCATGGGATACCCCAATTATGATACATCATAAACATATAAAAGATTACAAGGCAAGAAGCCCAACAGAGCATTAGACTTTACAGACCAATATTATTTTAACCCGTAACAACATATCATAACAGAAACACCATTTTAAGCATTAGAAGAGACACAAAAGGAGCAACAATCAAGCAGAGCGGAACACATTAGCAGCAACAACAAGAGAGGCAACATCCGCAAATCAACGGTAGTCTATCCATAGAATGAAGCCACAATATCATAACATGATTGCAAATCCAGATACCACAAACCAAACATCACATATCATATCATAAATAAAATTACAAGGTCAGATGCCTAAAA
The DNA here is from genome assembly GCA_020205615.1 of Panax quinquefolius. Classification (NCBI taxonomy): domain Eukaryota; kingdom Viridiplantae; phylum Streptophyta; class Magnoliopsida; order Apiales; family Araliaceae; genus Panax; species Panax quinquefolius. The sequence goes on along the minus strand of CM035162.1, from coordinate 17,163,559 downwards.
TAAAATGTACACTTACTTTATGTGAGAATGTAATTTACTCTTAAATGAATTCTGTTTTTGTCTCAAAATAATAATAAATTTAAAACATTGAAGATATACAAAATAAAGGAAAAGCTAGCTTATTGGAGCAATATATAATATAGTTTTAACATTCCTATAGAATAGATTGTCAGAATATTATGGTAAATGTATATTTGCTCTATTAAAATTACTATTTTTTATTTGACAATATCAAGAACCTAAATTATTGATGATTTTATTGTCTAATTGCATAATGATCATTCAAAATCTTTATCAAGTCATTTTATATAAAATCATTACTAAATTTGTAAATATTTGCATTTAGTTTTATATGTTTTGTTGGATGTCATGTCGTTTTGATGAGAAATAATGTAACGTGTCACACCAGATGTTATATGCATAAATGAGATGCCTTGCACGTTTTCAGTACCCCCAGAATTTGACATTTAACACAAAACAGCGGCCAGATTCAGAGCAATAATTAGCGGCCCAAATAAGGAGTGGTCACGGGTCACGACCATATATATATATATATATATGTTGCTTTGATGGAGACACATCCCTTCCTTCTCGTGAGATGCATGTAGCCTTTCTGAGATTATTTTTATCTCTTTTTTTTGGTAACACCACTGGTTTGGTTTTAAAATGTTTTATTTTTATAAGTTTTTTTTTATTCATCAAATGGGAGTTGGGTAATATATTTGATTGTTGGCGAGTAAGTAGGTAGGACATAGAATTATTACTAAGTGAGTGTTTGTTTAGAATTGAATGAAGTTGAATGATTGAATGATTGAATGACTGAATCGATCGGTCGCTTTTTTTTGGTTTCTAAAATTGAATCGGTAAGATGAATAAACCGAATTCATTTAAGTCAGATTTTTTAAATTTGAACGAGTGAATGAAGTAAAAAAAAATTTAAAATTTTAAAATTAAAAAAAAATATTAACAATTATATTAAGTAATATTAAATAAGTTTACAATAATTTTGAATTTTTCAGAGGAGTAAAATAATAAAGTTTTGTCATTCAGATGTTTCAGATATATCAATTATTAAATAGCTTTTTTCCATTCAAATTCAATTCATTTAAATTTAAATTTATTCAATTTTTATCGAACACTCTGTAACTAACTATCCGTTGTAAATAAAAATTAAATGCAAACTCAAGGGTGAGAATCTCGAATGGGCCATCTAAAGATTGCTTCACTATTCCGGAGGTTTTGTTTTTTTCTTTACTCTTTTTTCACGCATTCATTGGCCAGAACGTGGACTCTGTACAGTCCTGCCCCAAAACAATCAACCTATCTATCCATAGCAAAATATATACTCTCATACAACTCAAATTTAATGACTCACTAACTCAATTTTTATGCTTCCCTGATCATAAATTTTGATATTAAAAATTTACTCAACTGTTTAGAAATTAATTTTTACAAAATTTTATTACACATTGAAAATACAATATATCATTTGTTATTAAGAACCAAGTAAAGATACAAATGATACATTTGTTACTAACAATTGAGGAAAGATAAGAAATAAATAAATAAAAGTTTGACTTACATTGTAGCAGTTTAGCTAGACTCCATAAAATTAGAAAAATATAAAGAGAGAAACTAGAATTTAGTTAATTTCATTAATATCTAATTCATTACAATTATAAACTTATATAACAACAATGAAAAAGATGAAAATTAATCCTACCTGTTAATATTTAAAAATTAATATACACCCTTGGATCACTCTAATATATATCTCATATACCTATTTTAACTTGGCTACTAGACTCATCCGCCCTTCAATGATCTCCGCAATGGCTGGTGTATGTATCATCTGTACCACCTAAACTGGTGGCGATTCTAGCCTTGAAATATAAAGATAAAATATTAATGTTGTAACCTTAATGATGATGATGCAATCATAATGTAATTATTCTAGCTTGTTCTGAAAGAAGTCAAGATGTAGAGTTAAAATATCATCTTCTTCTTCATGCAAAAAGCAAGATTCACTTGATTTGTCTGTCTGTCTGTCCCCATGGAGGATCTTATATATATATATATATATATATATATATATATATATATATATATATATATATATCCATTATTAATTAATTATTATGTGTAGCAAAACATCTCCCTGCGAGTCCATGTAGTCGAAAATCAGGCTCTCATCCTCTACCTTAATTCTTCACCTCTTCGATCATGAACGTACAACCTTAATTAGCTTAATTCTTTGCTTGCTGCTAAGGCTTCACCCCCCAGTAATTACCCTTTGTTTTTTGGTGTTTTCAGCAGCTGCAGATATATACTTTAGTGAGTGATTAATCGGGCACAAAAACTACTTCATATATATATATATATATACTTTAGTGAGTGATTAATCGGGCACAAAAACTACTTGATTATATATATATATATATATATATATATATATATATGTTTATTTATTTTATAAAAATTTTTTATTTTGTTATAAAATATATTAAAAACATTTTATAAAATATTTGTTTTATATAAAATTTTTTTTAATTTATTTTATAACAAAATAAAAAATTTTTATAAACAAAACAAACATTTGCTATATTTTATTTTAAAGCTATGGATTTTTTTTTTTTTTTTTTTTTTTGTTTGTGTAGGTAGAGCTCTTTTATAAACCTTACGGTTGGAATTTTTTTTTTTTTTTAAGTCAAAAAATAAGACAAAAAAATTATGTGATGGTTCATATATATATATATATAGATAATCATCTTTCTCTTCTTCTAAATCATGTCACTTGAAGAGTTTGAGTAAATATACAACCGCCGCCTATACTTTTTAACTAGTGCGCTAAAAGTATATATTTACTTTGTATAATTGAAACCATATAAGAGAGGGGTGACTGATAAAGAGTATCTGATCCTATATATATATATATATATATATATATATATATATATATATATATTGCATCTGTTAGATTGTACGCTGTTGAGTTCATTTTCAACACTAACACAGAGAGTAACTATTGCACCAAACTAAATTGTTCTTCTTCATAACCACAACCAACTTAATTGGTCTCAATTAATTCTCTACCATTACCCCATCCCATCTGTTGACAACCACCTGTTAATCAATTAATATTATGTTACATACATAGTTATTAAATTTGGACTACTGAGTTGACTTAAGATTAACTGAAATGTTGTTCAAATATATTTGTACTTTTACAAGGATTATGGAGATCGTTTATATTTGAGAGTTGAAATTTACATTTAATCTTAATTTGCAAACACTAACATAGATTTTTACATTTTATTACAAATGATAAAAAAGCTATAGAGTTATTATAATAAACCCAACAAAAAGCTATAGAATTATAATGGTGTGTGATGTGACAACTACATTTTAATTGAATATATGTTTAACATAAAGGGTCAAGTGGGAGTATTCTGCTAGCTCATGTTTGTCGATTAGCACTTCATTCATTAGGTTCTCCAAAGAGTTCTTACCGATTTAGAATCAACCAACTAAATAACTCTCTCCGTCCCCAAAAATAATTAAAGGTACAATTTTAATTTGACGAAATTAATGAGGTTAAATTTGAAGCTTTTTTACTCATTTTTCTTAATACCTGTAGTGCGCAAATTATATCATCTTGGAGACGATGAAGTGATTCTTTGTAGCCTCAAGTCTACAGTACTGCTAATACTGTTGTGTTCAGGTTGATTCATGATCAAGAAATAGTTATAAAGTAGTTGCCTTAATTGTTACATTGAAGTTACTTAATCATATCATATAGATTACTACCTCTACTAACTAGTACAACAATATAAAAGTTGAAATTTTAGCGTCTGATCATGATCTAATAGATCAAATTAGAGTAAGGTTGATGCATTAATTAACCATGTTAAATCAACAAAAAACATAACATACATGGATTGCTCAACAACATTAAAGATCCAGAGATCAATATAATGACAGGCTGAATTAAAAATCAAATCCTTGGTTAAGAAGAGCTCCGGCTACCCATAGCTTTAAATTTGGCAAATTCATGTCCATTTCGCGTTCCCTAACCTGTTTAATTTCCATGGTATATATAATTAATTTCATGCAATAATCTTCAAAACAAAAGGAAGAATTTGTAAAAGAAGAAAGCTTACGTACATTCAAAGTGAATGTCAATACAAAATTCTTATCAGCAGTAGCTAAATTGGAACTCTGAACAATGAAGCTCGAAAATGAGTCTAAAGCCTTATGAAGTGATGCTGCAACCCCCCGCCCTTTGTTACACACTAGTCTTACATAAAAACCTTTTTCTTCCACTTGAAACACATCTATCTGCAATGCCATTTTAGCACTTTAATCTTTAATTTTTCTAGTATAATGGAATATATATATATATATATATATATATATATATATATATATGGAGTACAGAATCCAACCTGCGATATCTTTTTACTTGTTGGATGAATGCTTTTATTATTCGCATTGTCGTATAAGCCTCCTCCTTGTTGTTTCTCAACTCCCGTTAACGATGACTCGAGGCTTGCAATTTCAGCCCTCAGCTTCTTGGCTTGCATTTGCAGCTCTTGCACATATAACGCAGCATCTCCAACTATAGAGGCCTTGTCCATCTGCATTCATTTTTCACACATTACCAAATCTTTCAAAATTTAATTAAATCCTATCAAACAAAAAGGAGGACTTTATAAATTTCTTTTCATTAAAAAAACAACAAAAACCTTGGTTATATTTGGAACTAAGGCACGTAACGCGTAGAGCTTCTCCTTCATTCGATCTCTTCTCCTGCGTTCTGAAATTAAAGTTCTTGATCGATCCCCCTTCGTACTCTTCTTTGTTGATGTTGTAGTATTACTATTAGTATTGGGAGGAGGAGTAGTAGTAGTATTTATTGTTGCAGATGAATATTCCTCTGTGTCATTTTCTTCTTCTTCCCCTTCTTTCAAGTCACAAGGCAAAGAATCGAGCAAAATAGGATCAGAAAATGTGTTTATAAGAGGATTGAATTGATCATATGGAAGTCCGCGAGTAGGCACAAATTGGTTATCAACACAACAGTCATTAATGTGGTCACAATCAAGATAATTCGGACAAAATTTAACGATAGGATCATCACTTTCGCCTCGAACCAAAGCAATGAAATGCTCAAAATTTGCTTCGTCCATGAAATCAACTAAGTTGTAATCATCATCAACATGCCCCATTGGAATTCCAGATGAGTATGTCCTCTCCATTTTGAATGTGAATGAACTAAGCTAGCCAGTTCATATTTATATATGTATATTGGATGGTGTATATAGCTTTTAAAAACAAGAAAGATTTGTTTTTTAGGGTGTGAATGGAACCTTTTTTTCAGGTATTTCAATTTTATATATTGGGGGTTAGTATCAAAATCTATTGAGGGCTGACAAAAAAATCAAAATTTTGTAGAAAAAAATATTCATTTGTTAATACTAGTTGTTGGTTTCATGTTTATGACTTATCCAGTACTCTTATTTTATACCTTAATTAATTGAAGGCCTTAGATTCTTTATGCATTATAAAACTCTGCAGATAGCCGCATGTATAGCTTTGGTTAATACTTCATAGGTTGCTATATGATATATTTATAATTTAGTAAGTAATTAATTAGTTAAGCTCATTCAGATCCTTTCCTCACTTGACAAGGTCAATGCAAGTGTTGTAGAAACTGTGATGGGACTCGCAGACTATTACTAGAGTCCGCTTGCAGGAAGCAAATTATATGTTTCTTTTGGGTGGGGTGTGGTTTATATTATTAGAGTAAATATATATTAAAGCAATTGTTTTATCGACATTCAACATTTTAAATAACAATTATTGCAATAAAAATTACAATTCAGTGTAAGATTTATTGTTTCATAATTTTTAATTAATCATCTCAATTTTGAGAGTTTTCTTTTTTTGATAGGGGAAAAAATTCTAGGACAAATGAAAAATAAAGCGCATAACTAAATTGAACCTACAACCAAATGGTTAGGTGGTCTTAGTAGTCATAACCATTAGGCTAAAACAATATTGAAATCTCAATTTTAAATTTAAAAATATTTGAAATTAAATTTTAAAAATTAACAATGATGTCATAATTAAAATGAAGGAATAATAATAATAGGGTAGACATTTTTATTTTATTTTTTTGGGTGATCCAAATCTTGATCTTGTTTAAAAGATTTGGTCCAATTTGTATGCCCTTTGAGGGCATGAGTAGTGCAGGAGGCTATTGATATACATATACTTAAGAAATGCTCCTGATTAAATGATTGACATTGTACTGCTGCTCTCAACTCTTTTGACTTGTAGGTAGGGCATCCTAATCCAATGATCTAACGATTGAATTTTATAAGTACGATTCTCAAGTTCTCAACTCTCAGCAAATTCAATTCCTGATGTTGATGCACATCACAAATTCATAGAAATGTTCATCTTGCATAATCAAACTCTTTAATTCTTATGCACTAATGATACTCCCTTAACACCTACGTGAGTCTAAGGCTGTAAAATGAGCAAACAGTTCAGATTCGATTTGTACTCGCTCGATTAAAAGTTCGATTTGAACTCCACTCGAAATATAAATGATTCAAATATGAGTAAATTTTAAAGTTCGATAAATTACTCAAACCTCCTCCAATTGTAATATTCTATTGATATTCGTTAAAAAAATTTAAATTGTTCGGACTCAATTCAAAATCATGCTTGACTCGATAGCTAAATAATCATCAATCAAACCTTATTTTATATTTCATACTCGGCTCATTTACAACCTTACCTGAACCGACCATCAAAGTGTCTCATTAATGGCAATACTCGAAGCAAAATTAAGTGACGTTTGGTTCAGGTCACATCAATATAATGTAACAACAATAATATTTTATAAAGTTAATACATTATATTATTCTTTTATTCAATCATCCTCTTACGTTGTAATTATAATTACATTTGTCACCGAATTCAATTATTGTGATCCGTTCAAATTACTCTACGCGACTACAATATCCCATTAGGATGACTCATGCCTCTTTTATATTCACTAGTCCTACAACCAAAAAAAAAACTGTTTTTGCAGTTAAAAGTTATTATTGAAAAACATTATGAGGTAAAGCAATTATGAGGAAAGGAATTGAAATATTGAATTGCAAAAAATAAGATAAAATAGGTAGTATTTTAAAAAATAAATATATTAAAGAGACCGTCCCTAGCCCCTAGTAAACCCCTACCACTATTATAATATGTACATATCCTAGCATATACCTCTCATTGTCTTGTCACCACCAAATTAATAGCGTAATCAGTGACGCTTTTCTGCATAAATTACCTTATCAACAAGTTTAAACAAATGCAGTAAGATATAAGTGACTAACTTCATCATTCTCAGTTATAAAGCTATCATATTCTTAATTAAGCTTCAACAACATTAATATGCCTCATTACGACATAACCAACTTCTCATAAACTTTTTCTATTTAACTGATATTTTCACAATAAAAAATTAATATTTACATATAAAAAATATTGTTATAAATTTATAACGACGATTTTTTTTGTATAACGATATTTTTCACGTAAAAATATCAAAAAATATTATGGATTGTTGGCTTTTTTTAGTCCAAATGTGCACCGAGCACACAAATGTGTGCGCGACAACTGGTTGGATTACGCCAACACGTACCTTAGTCTGCTAATTAAAACGTAATACTAGTTATAGGCAGCATTAATTAATTTGTTTAGAAGAAAATTTATTAATTATATTTACTGAATGAAGTTCTCTATTACATATCATCTGCATTACATCCACCAACCTATTTGTTAGGATATGTGGATGGAATATAAATAATAAAAGATTAAAGGACTAATTAATATACATGAACGAGTTTATGACTTAATGACTTAAATTTTTGGGTCAAGTTGAGATTCAAATATGTTCGTTAATGTCTAGTAGTATATGTTAGGCGGCCGAGAAATAATGAAAAAGTGAAGGACTAATATTTACACTTAATGACTTGTGTTTTTGGGTCAAATTTAATTCAAACATGTGTGTTAGTACCTATTGTATTATGCCACGCTGGCCCTCCAATTTCTCTCCAAAAAATAATAGTAAGAATTTAAAAAACAAATATAAATTCGTTAGAGTTATGCAGCATGGATGAAATCATAATGTACTCGAAGCATCTTAGTAGATTTATTCTGAAATTTTGTATATTACAAATTTTAATCTACTTCTTAATTAAAAAATAATATTAAAATGACTAAAATACAGTAGATAACCATGATAACCATGACTAAAATACAGTGTATATATATAATGGCAAAATTATCCTATTTTAATACAATAAATTTTAATTATAGTTTTATTTATAATTAAGATCATCTCATTCAAATTGTTGGTAACTTATACAAAAAGTTTATTTAGTTTAATTAACACATATTTTTGGATAAATGATACATATATTAAGAATTATAAATTAAATTATTAATGGAGTTGTTAATTAGAGTGAATTGAGTAGGTTAATAGTTTAGCTTTTGGAGTTTAATAACAAAAATATTTTTTCATATTATTAATTTTTCATGATAATTTGTTTCCTTCTCCATTTTTAACAGATTTACAGAACCATATACCATAACCAGATTAAAGCTTTCTAATTATGACAAATGTAATGAAACTATAACAACCGTAGTATTCAAAAATTTTAAGAGTACTAGATTTAACATAAGAGTATGTGACCTTCAAAATCCTCTACGAGATATGCTCAGCATCACAAGGTGCTTTGGAGTGGACTATAACCCGAGCTCCTAAAGCAAGCCTGTTAGAAGAAAATCAAACAGAACCTCAACCAACATGAACAAGAAACTAGCACCCTGTTAGTGACCTGAATGCCTACTAGGGAAATGGGGAAGAGTTGATAACTTAACTTTCTTCGATTGTGATTACATTTTCCTTTTCTTTTCTGAACGAGTCTAGTCGCTTTGAATGTTTCGTCCCTGGGGATGGCTCTGTGATTCTTTTACTGCCAGCATTGGATATGCAAGGCGATGTGATTCGTGAACTGTGGAATCCATCTGATGATATTCTTGGTCCCTCTGAAACAGGGGACCTCATTGATTCACTTTTTGGATGTTTACCCAGTGAAACTTTGATTTTTAGTGGTATGCACTTTGAACTGGCTGAGGTTGTCTCCTCTTTGTCAGCAACTGAATCTAACTGCTTACAGGTCCTGCATTCCCAAATATTCACGTAATTTCAGTACCAAGGATGGTAAGGAGGAACAATTCAGTTGACATTTGCTTACAAGAGTTTTTAGTTGAAAGTAGCACCAAGTTGTTTCAGCAAAACTAATCAGGATCTATCAACAAAAGTAAACCATCACTAAAAGATCGCCAAGTCCATCCAAAATTTATATTTTTTCACAATGAAAAGCTTGTCATCACTCATCAAAGATGTGCTGAAAGATAACCATGTAAAGGAATATAAATTTTCTTCACTTGATTAAATCAGGACTTGACAAAATTCTTCACAGCATAATAACATTGAGCAAAAACACAAGAATCCAAAAAGGATTACAAAGCCTAGAAAGCAAAACTCTATTGGGTGGTGCATTTTGTGTTAGCTACTTCGTCTACCACAGTTTTGAGGTTTAAATATATTATGGTACCTGTCACATGTGAAGGATTCATGCCTAGACAGGGTATCAAAAATCAAATATTCATTCTGTTCTAAAAAAAATGAATACCATTTCCTTGGTGAAATACAAGAATGAAGTACTCTTTCTTTAGGATGGGGGTAGTATGGTTTATGATGATGACTTCCTTATTAACTCTATGACGCTATTATTCGACATTCAACAACCAAAACTATAACTATCCTTATAATGAATAACTCCATAATCCACCAGATTCCCCCATTTTTTATTAGTAAAACTAGTTACTTGGTGCAGGGGAGAGCTAGTAACATGATTTCTCCAGGGATTAGAGACCATAATCCACCAGGATATTGTCTAAAGCTACTTGTCTGATCCACAATATTCCATTGGACATCCACAAAATGCATAACTAAACCGCTAATCTTACTAGATTAAGACTGAAAGTGTAACATGTTCTAAACGGAAAGAAATAGTAAAAGCACAAATAGATGCCAACAGACACGAGTTTGTAATTTATAGGACAACAATGCTGAAGGGTGATATGCAGCTATCATAACATGCATTCTGTTATTGCAAACCATAAATACACCAGAAAAAATATAACTTAGAAACCTGAGGAAATGTGCTTTACACCTGACTTGGAAAGAACCATTCACGTCTAAATTAATTAAATCTGCTTCTGATACATAATTGAAAATCAGGCATAAATGTCAAACAAACAAGGTGATATAACGTAACCAATAGGTTCTTCTGCCATAGTTTTCTGCCCATGAACATCATAAAGTATGTTTTTCATTTAGGTATCCTTAGGCATAGAATTAGAAGTTCATAATTCATGTTTCATCAAACAACTTTTTATGCTTGCTCATATCAAGTATGAAGGGCATCCAAAAAAGTTATACAAGATAATAAAGGTTGAAAACAAACTAACCTGTTAGCATTGTAGGAGGAAGATCGTTTTAGAGTAGGAACTCCTTCCTTGAGCATACTTGACTCTACCAAGCTTCCACTGAAGTATTCCTTATCTTCCAACCTCAGACCCATGTGCCTTGGATTCTCTGACAAACAATCAAGCTCTCTAAACATGACCGATGTCGAGAATAGTGGAGAGGGAAATTTTGAATGTGAAAAACCTGGCCTGTAATTTGGGATGAGGCCAAAGTTGTGATCTTTCACCGAAATTGACCCGCAGGAGATCAATTGCATCAGCATATTGGAAGCCTTGAGCTTTGTATGGGATGGAATCTGAGATTCATCTTCTTCGAGTATCCTAAAGCTGTTCAGTTTATTAGCATCTGCTCTAATCAGAGATTCCAAGGTGTCAGTCTTACCACTCGATGAAGATGCACTGGATGAACATGTAGGTGGGGAAATGGAATCTCTGCAAATTTCAGAAGTCTCTTTCGTTTGTGGAACCTGGCCTTGATGAGTTCCATTGTTCTCATGTTCTAATGAACCATCATCAGTTGAAACACCCCTTGTACAAGTTTCTCGAGGTTTATTAGCTCTGCTTGCATTTTCTTCAGTCTGAGTCGATGCATTAGCCAAACCATCACTCTTGTATATCTTGTACTCTATCAAACTTAGAGCTCCACTTGAAGAGGAACTTTTCCCAGCTTTAGACTCTGGTGATGCCACAGATGAACCCGTACGTTGAACTGGAGAGAGCTCATCATCATGAGAATGTCTCGTCTCTCTCTCAATCATGCTTCCAAATGATGGAGATTCATCTTGGCTTCTGGAAAATGCTCGTTCTGGTAATTGTTTCAGATTCTGTGATCTTATATTTTCAGCAGGACTGAAACGACCTGACAATAAGGAGACCACTTATGTTTGCTAAAACATGTTTCATTACTGAGAATTGAGAAATTTAAAGAGAGATAATCAAACTAAATTAAGAATATGGAACCTGTGTTGCCCATGTTTTTGACATCTCGTTCTTTTACACCCAACTACTCCAAAACACACAAAATGTTGAACCTTTTAGCATGCAATACTCGGTTTCTATTTTGTGAAATCGAATGGAAAAAAGAAACTCTGCAGTTTTTGAAATTGGGAGATTTTGGAAAACTATAGTTTGTCTTGCAACAGAATCAGTTGCACCGCCAATTACGAAATATCTCAAAAAAAGGAGAGATAAATTGATGAAGATACTAGCAAACAAGACCTAATTATATATGGTTTAAGTTTACAAAATCCAAATTTCACCTCAGCTAAGTAGAACAGGTAATATTAGGTTAGTTGGTTTTGATAATGAATTAAAAGTATACATATTCACACAATCCTTATGTTGAGCTTTATATGCACATGCTGTGTATTGAACAAGTAGCCTGCTTACCAGAATTAGATTCATCAAATAGTTCAGAGCCTTTCAGAACATATTCATTTCCATGAGCTGGCAAAATTAGGTCATCTTCACAAAGATCATGCCACACAAACCCACTCTTATAGCTTCTGTAAGAGGTCCAAAAATCAAAATACAGAAAGAAAAAAAAAACTATTTTAATGAAATACCATAATATAATTTCAAACTAAACGCAACCAGACCAATTGATTCACCTCTTACAAGACCATGAGTACATTGAAGCCATGCCTCTCCCTCTCAAAACATTAAGCCTATCAATCACATCTACACAACACCAAAAATTTCTTAAAACACAATAGGTAATAATAAATTAATAAGATAAACAGAGCTTTAAGAGCATTGAGGCTATCAATCACATATTCACATCTACACAACACAGAAATTGTTAACCAACAAATACAAGTCTGAGTAAATTTTACACGCAACAAAATATCATGAAGAAGTACTTGCTAACAAATATCCCTCCAATAATAATACAAATGGCTCTGGAAATTGTAATGTTTTGCAAAAATATATGCATTTATTTGTATATAGAGAAATATAGGTTGAATGCACCTCTTAAGTAGAGGCCATCAGGAGAAGTGAGAGAAACTTCAATAAAATGAGGATGTTCGAGCTGTCGATTTCTACAGAGATAGTAAACTGCGGCAACTTTACGGCTCGGCTGCTGCTGATGATACTTCGGCGACTTATCTGTCCACACTTTGGCTCTCTCCGGGCTCCCTTGCCGGTACTTTTTCATTCGTCCTTCCATTTCACCACCTTAAAGCCCTAGCCACACTGATCTCAGCACAAATCACCGCTAATTTCTTCTAGCTCTGATCTTCACAAAGGCACTAAACAAATCATTCGTTTTAGAAACATTTTATAAACAACGTTCGTACAGTTTCTTGAACTCAATTATAAAATATTTAAAATAATGCGGGTTAGATCTGATAATTATCCAACAAAAATCATACAGTATCTTGAACTCAACTAAAAATTTGAAAAATTATGCGGGCTAGATCTGATAAATTGCTGAAAGAGCTGCAAATCTCACAGAAATCATGGTGCAGAATCCAGACGATCATTTGTTGTACCGAAATAGATATTAATAATAAATTTGTTTTTAATTTAATTTTGATTTATAAATTAAATAGATGTCGAATTATTTTTATTTATAAGTCCCAATTTACATTTTAATTTATGTTTTAATTTAAAATAATCATTATTTGATTAAAAGATCGATTAACAAATCAATGTATTTATTTTGAAAAAAATAGTATGAATGATCGAATAGATCGTACCCTTCAATAACGATTTTTTTATAATATTAACTATTATATTAATGATATTAAATAAATTTATAATAATTTTAAATTTTTTAATAAGATAAATAATAAAAATATATTATTTAAATATTTAAGACATGTTAATTATTAAATAATTTTTTTAATTAGATTCAAATTCATTTAATTTTTATCAAATAAACTAAGTTATTCCCGACCAAGGTAAAAGAGCTTACATTTGGCGCCCACATTTAATGCAACGTAGAGGAGGGAGAATAGAGTAGAAGTGGATGGGTTGGGCGGATGCTGGTGGATAGGGTTGGGGAAAGTGGAGGAGAAGACGGGACAATAGATAGATAGATAGATAGATAGATAGATAGAGACTGATGAGATACGAAGACAAAGAAATGGAAACCCATCACCCACCCACCACCACCACCACCACTCTATTTTTGTACTCCTTAATTATGTTCTGCTGCTTCTTTGTTTTTTTGTTACTATTAAACAATAAAAAGAGATAATGAGAGAGATGATGCTTCACTCATTCCGTCTCGATTGATTTTGCTTTACCTTTGCCTTTTGTCCGCCCGCCCGCCCATTGTTTTTTCCTCAATTATTATTTATTCTAACATGCACATACGTCTCAAATTACTTGTATTTTTCTTTTTGTGGGAAAATGTTTGATTTTTGGAAGAAGAAAATAAATGAATATAAATTTAAAATAAGATTTCCAGCATCTTAACCTTTTTTTTATTCTTTTTTTCATGTAGTTGTGATTCTAATATTCAACTTGGCCCAAACGGAGCACATCATTTAATTTAAAAAATTGATATTTCTACAACATTTTTTGTATACCGATGGTAAAAATCGTCGTTATAAAATCTATAGCGACGATTTTTATGTGAAAATATCATTTTTATTGTGAATTTATCCGTTTCCATTAATGTAATTCGCCTCCTAGTTTAGAAAAATAAAAAAACTCGCCCAAAAACATCTACGATATATTTTCGAGTTTCAATTCGGAACTCAAGTAAATATTATATTCAATCTAATATTTTTGTAGTTTGATTTATTTATCAATAAGAATTTTCTTATGTTTTTATTTCATGATTTTATGAAAAACAAAAACAACAACCAACTCTTATGTCAATTTACAATTTCTGAAAACCCCCTTCCTCCACTACTTATTAGCATATTTTTTATTACATGGCTACAAAAATTAAATTTTAGAGGGGAAGGTATTGTAGGGTCAATTGTTAGATTTTATGGGACTTGAATTTCCTCAATTACACCTCTTTCTCTAATTCCATTCGATAAAACATATTTTTATAATTATAATCTTGTAGATAGTATAGTTGAAATCAACATTGGTCAACTAATTTATTATATAGAATAATATAATTATTTAAAAAATAAAAATAATCCGATACTTTTTATTATTTGATGAACATGTGATTTTTCAATAAATTTTTAATGGTTGAAAACTTAATCTGTGAAAATATTTTTATGATTCTAATTTATACGATTAATCTTAATATCTGTTTAAATCCAACGTTTTTAAAAAAAAGTTTACGTCTTTACAAGATCTGAATTTCATGATTTTTTTCTTCTTGGATATAAGTATATTGAGTTATTGTATAGAAACAATAAAATCCAAAATATTGGATGATTCATTAGTTTTAACTTTAATTGGTATGTCACATATTATATATAATATATAATAAAGGGTAATATTATAAAAATAATATGTTATTTTCTTTATATTGAAATTTAGAAATACAAGAAAATAAAATTTTTAAATTTTATGTTATTTTCTTTTAAAAGCTCAAAAAGAACCCATAAATTATTTTATTTTCTTTTTTGTTATAATTAAGTTTTGTATTCTTTTCTTTTTTTCGTCCAAACTCCAAAACTAAGAAACAAATTGTAACAGCTGCAGTTTTTTGTGCACTTGATGAAAAACTATTCTCCATTCCCGCCAATTCTCTCTCCTCTTCTCCTCCCCCCTCTCTCTTTTTCTCTCTAAATCAACACTGTTACCAACTACCAGTTCCTCAGTTGATGTTCACGCTCCGAGAATGCTGTTATTCCGTCTCTCACAGCAGAATTAATTTTCTCTCTCATCGTGTCCCTCTCACTCTGAAGCTCGTTTCTTCACCTCTTCAATTCTCTCTCAAATCCCTATTTTCTTCAAACCCTAACCCTAGAATCATGGCCTCTCGCCCTTCAGCCTTCGATGCTCTCATGTCAAATGCCCGAGCAGCTGGAAAGAAAAAAACCCAATCTCAATCTTCTCCATCCAAGAAACGTAAAACCCAAGAACCCAACACCTCTGACCAAAACCCTAAAATTTCCCTAAACCCTAAAATCCGGCAAAACCCCAATTCAGACGAGATTCAGCTCTCTAATGAACCTAAGCAAGAACAAATTGAGAATTCAAACCAGCTTCAAGATAATCAAGATAAGCCAAACCCTCGTTTGGATGAAAAATTGAAGGTTAAGAAACCCCGTTTGATTAGTGCAGACGAGAGCATTACGCAATTGAAGAGGAAGGCTGCCAATTTTGATCCGAAAGAGGCTGCGTTTTGGGGGGATGGTGAGAAAGTGCCGTTTCTGTTTCTGGCTAGAGTGTTTGATGCCATTTTGAAGGAGACGGGTCGGATTGCGATTACGGAGATTGTGTGTAATATGTTGAGGACTGTGATACAGACGTCGCCTGATGATTTGGTTCCTGTTGTGTATCTTTTGGCAAATAAGATTGCGCCTGCCCACGAAGGGTTAGAGCTTGGAATTGGGGAAGCTTCTATTATTAAAGCGCTAGCAGAAGCTTGTGGACGCAGAGAAGCCCAGATTAAAAAGCAATACGAAGTAATGAGAAAAATAATTCTTCTTTGACTTCCGTCTTTTTTGTCTGCTCAATGCACTTGATCGTTCAGCTTCTATGATAATTTTTTTTACTTTCAGAAGTTCTCTGTGTTTTGACCATATATAAAACAGAAAAAATGACCACTATAATCATGTTACAACATAAATTTAGTGTATTCCATTTTGGCACAGGGCTAAGTAATCCTATATAATGGATGGTATATGCGTCTTATATACTTTATTTTTTATTGGGAATCTTTCTTTTTCCTTTTCTATTTGCAGACTTAACCTTATGAAGTCTGTTTATGCATTCTTATTCTTTTGACCTCTGAAGTAATGCAACTGCTTCATGGTTGTGTTATTATTTGCTGTGATATATGCCTTTGAAATAAACATTTATGTTCTTGTTGGGCCTTCATTTTTCGTTTCCTATTGACTATTTTTCTAATTACTATCTTTATTATGTGTTATTAAATGATAGGAATTGGGAGATTTGGGCCTTGTTGCAAATGCAAGCCGTTCCTCTCAATCTTTGATGCGTAAACCTGAAGCATTGACTGTCACCAAGGTTTTTAATACATTTCAGCTCATTGCCAAGGTATGATGAATTCAAAATTTGTTCTAAGCTAAAGAGGATTTTTTTTACTTTGATGTGCTTTATGCGACTTCTAGTGAGATATTTTGTCATTGCAGTGGTTTTTAATGATAGCAGTTATTGGGAAATTGAGTTTGAATTTGGTTTAAAAATCTTTAGTTGAATGAAGTGTAGCTCAAACGATTAATTAAGATTTGGTTTAACCATCTTTAGTTGAATGAAGCATAGCTCAAACCGTGTACTCGAATTTGCCTCTGTTTGGCACGTATTTAATACAATTTATTTACTAATTAAAAAAGAATATATTAATTGTCGTTGTTTCTTGATAAAATAAGTAAAATAAAAGAGATGTTTAATCATAGTTTTTGAGATGGGTGGCTCTATGTGCCCCACCACCCAGGCGGGCACTCTCTTTTTTATTTATAAACTTTTTGTTTCCATTTGGCGGGTTTCCATGAGGGATGGAGAGATGATTTCAGTACAAAGGCCAGATTGAAAATTGAAACTGTTTGGTGCAGTAAAAGGTTGTTTTTTGTAAATTTTAATTTTAGGCATGTAAAATCCCATAAAACTGTTTAGGTGAATAATATATAATTTATTGGTTCTGTTTTTCTATTTAAACCTTATGTGGATCAAAATAAGTCAAATAATTATTTCTTATTGTTTTTCATAAAATTGAGGCCACAACTTCAAACGATTCTTATAACTGTTAATATATTTGTAATTCAAAAAAATATATCAAGGCGAAGAGTTCATAAAAACAGACACGGCAATGACATTTTATCTGATGCCTATATAACTGTAATGTGGAAATATTCAAAGGACTTTAGGGAGACCGGAGACGGTACTTGAATCCCAACTACATCCCCCAAGTAGAAAAGTTTCAAGTGTCATTTCTGCTTTTTGGTTGCTGAGAATGCACGCACCCGTCCTCAAACACACACATTATATGTATAGATATATCATCCAGTATCCGCTTTTGTGTATGCATATGCCCAAAAATACGTATTAGATTGATTTTCTAGCCTTCTTGATCTTGTAGACACTGCATTTTGTTGTGAATTCATTTTTGTGTGAGGACAAAAAAGACTTCAGTATGTACCTGAACAAAACAAGAATGACCTAAAGCTTAAGTTGACTGCATTCACTTGTATATTGGTAGGAATCTGGCAAGGACAGTCAAGAGAAGAAAAAGAACCGTATTAAGGCACTTCTTGTTGCTGCCACTGATTGTGAACCTCAATATTTAATCCGGCTACTTCAGGTTAGCTACAGAACCGTTTTGAGGTTCCTGTGTTGACACCTTTCTCCTATGATAAACATGCTTTGAGTTCGTATGTGCAGACAAAATTAAGGATTGGTTTGGCAGAGCAAACTCTATTAGCTGCCCTGGGGCATGCTGCTCATTATACTGAAAAACATTCCTCACCTCCTGCACGTATAGATTCTCCACTCGAAGAGGTAACTTTATGTATTCTTCTGCATTATGATGATCCAATACCAAATAGGTTGCCAATATATAACATTTATTAGGTTTTGCTCATTATTATAGTTGTATTTCAGTATTAGCTGTTCTGTTAGCAGCATTACAAGCATAGATTCTGCATTATATTATGACATGCTTGATGTGCAGTGTTATACATCTCTCTTGACTTCAATGATTTTCATGGTGTCACCAGTTATGTGATGCATGCAGCAAGCTCCAATTACAAGTTGAATATTTAGTTAATTTTACTACATATCTGATGCGCACAAACTATTTGGAGTCATTCATTTGTGGAAAAAGATGGCTTTTGATTCAATTTAGTAGGTCCATTTTGATGACTGCACTTAGCTATATGATGAGTGATTTTAGGAGCAGAAGGCAACATGTCTTTTACTTTAGCCATTCATTTCCAATGGTTCTGAAAAATAAGACTTAACCAATAGCTGATGCATTGAGCTTTTTGTGCATACACAAGGTTCCAATGCTAATTTAGAGTTTGAGAAAGAGTTCTTTCAACAGATATTTGTAGATAATTACATTGAACACACCCACATACACACGTATAATTTGGATATAGGAATGGGTCTTGAATTCCAAGGGAATGTTGAAGCAGGTGAACTATTCTTAATGGTTTCATCATGGTTTTATCATCTCAGACTTATCATTTACTTGATTATATGTGTGATAATAAATCCCTTCACGTGGTTTTTTGAGTTTATGCGCTGCAATTAGTTTAAGGTTCAGAGGCAACAAACTGTATAACACTATAACTTAATCTGTCATTTACATATCTTATTTTCTTGGTTCCAGCGTAAATTGTGAATGCTGAAAGTACTTTTGAATTATATAGTGACTTTTCATTAGACTAGCTGAGCTTTTAACTTTTGAGTGCTTGAGATTGTGTTTTTTGTGAAATTTATCAGTGATCTACAACTGGAAATCAACATATAAACTGATAATTTCTGTCAATCTACACTTCTTGGAATACCAATAAGATCTGTAAATTGCACTAGTATTCTAATTTTCTGGGAGTAGCCAGGCATAATCGCGTGGTTCTTTTTACTTATTTAAATAATGATGTCTAATTTCATTTAAATTGCTATTCATTTGCATGTTCTGCTCACTAACTCTGTTGTTTTTGTTGTTCAGGCTGCAAAGATTGTTAAACAAGTTTACTCTGTGATTCCTGTATATGATAAAATAATTCCTGCTATCCTTACTGGTGGTGTATGGAATCTTCCAAAGACATGCAACTTTTCACCTGGTGTTCCAGTTGGACCTATGCTAGCAAAACCAACTAAAGGGGTGTCTGAGATTGTAGATAAATTTCATGATATTGAATTCACCTGTGAATATAAGTATGACGGAGAACGTGCTCAGGTAATAGAATGTTGTTTTAGTGATTTTTTCTTTTCTCATCTGTTTGTTTGTAGTTATATTTGTGTTGTAAATAGATCCATTACATGGAGGATGGTTCAGTTGAGATATATAGTCGAAATGCTGAAAGAAATACTGGAAAGTTTCCTGATGTAGTTGCTGCTATTTCGAGGTAAGCTCATCTCTTATGGTCAATACTATTAATCATACTTTATTTATTCTGTTCATAACCTTAGATTTAAATTTAGCTCAAAGTTATGAAATGTGAAAAACTTTTTGCACAACACATTAATAACGTAATATGGACTATGCATTTCTTGATATACCAATTGGTAACTGGAAATGTACATGTAACTAGGTAATTGATAGTTTTCAGTTGAATCTCTCTGGCTGTTAAATTGTTGGGTTTTTCCTTTTCTTTTCTCTCTCCCAAGTCTTTCAGCAAATACCTTTTCTATTGTTTATGCTATGCATGGGCATGGAAGTTTGAACAGTAGTTGATTCTTGGGTGAAAGTTATTATCAGGCAATTATCTCAACTAGTTTGGTTGGTTTTGTAAGTATGATATTATAAGTTATTATCAGGCGATTATCTCAACTAGTTTGGTTTGTTTTGTATATATATATATATATATATATATATATATATGCATATTGTAGTGAACACCTTTTATTTTGGGCTAATTTGGGGATATATTATTTGTGATTACTTTTTACCATTTTATATGGGCTTTTTGGGCATGGGCACGGGCACTTTTATGGTGATACCTGTATCTGATTTGCTATAGGATTCGTGCGCTGTTCTATTTAGGATTTTCTTTTCTAGAGATGTTATGATTTGGAGGATTTCTGTTTCTCCTCAACTATTGTTTTTGGAAAAGAAAAGTGTTTGTTGCTGATTTTTCCTCTCACCCCTAGAGTGTTTTTACACTTGCAAAGTTGCAATAAATATTATATTACCAGGCCGTGATATCCTTATAAGAGTTTTATACACCCCTCCACCCGCATTGCCTGTTTTCTCATATACTTGATTTTTATGGTCAGAAAATACATTTTTGCATCATTATAGTCATCAGTTACTTCTAAAATTGAATTGCAGATTAAAGAAATCGTCCATTTCATCATTTGTTCTAGATTGCGAACTTGTTGCTTATGATCGTGAGAAACAGAAAATCTTACCTTTCCAGGTAATGTTATTTCTGATCAAGTTTTGGTGTATATTTCACAGTGTTCTAAAAATATCCCCGTCTAGGTTTGATTAATCCCCGCCTAAGCATTAGGCGGTCCTCTACTGTTTGGTTGGGCGCGTAGGCTGAACTAGACATTTACTTTGAACCTCTATAATACTTAAAATGAATTTTTATTTTTATTTTTTTATAATTTTCATGTAAAATTTTAAAAAATTACATCTATTTATGCTTTGTATAGTATAACAAGTATGTATAATAAAAAAATAAATAAATGAGACCGCCTAGGAAAACGCCCAGGCACTAGGGGGTCCCCCTTTGCCGCCTAGGTCTGCCTAGCGACTTTTAGAACATTGATATTTCACTTTTTATGAATATCAATGAATGACAGGTTAGCTGGAACACCAAAATTGTTTTCACTATATCATTACTTGTGTTTGTTGTTTGACTGGTTTGCAAATCTAAAATCTGGCCATGTATTTCTTAAGAGGGTAATGGTCGTAAGGAATTTGGTTCTCTACTCAATCTGCTTCTTTTAGATACCAAAAAGTTGTAGATTTTTTTTGTTTGGATTGCTTTTCGCAATGTATGGTGTCAGATTGCTTTTCAGTTATCAATCTTTTCATCTCAAGGTTGGTTTGGGAAAGGGATCTCCGTTCGAGCCTCTTCCGTGTCTCTTGGTAGGTGGGGATCCAGGGCTACACCCTGTGCTCTGCCCTGTTGTGTGGCAGCCTACTCCTAGAACAAAATTTTTTTGCACCAAAAAAAGAAGAAAAGGGAAAGGGATCTCCTGGATTTCAATAGTCAATGCAGTATGAACTCATGCAGCTAGATTGAGATGGTATTATAATAGTTTTCATTGTCGATTGTGATGCGCATTTGGCGGAAATCTATCCCTTGTGGAATCATCCTGGGCCTCTTTTCTTTGAGTTCCAATGCATAAAATTTGTCTAACCCCCGGGCACATAAATCTGTGTTTTTTATATGTTTGTGTTTGACTTTTCATTATGAATATGTGTTTGAACTTTAAGCAAATGCCTTTATTATCTTTATTATAGATGGCAACATATAAGATAAAATTTATTGGCTTAAAATAAAAGGCTACAACTAGGTCCTGTGATGACAACTTTTAGGCTCCATTTCCAGACTAATTGCTTATAGAGCCATGGTAGCAAAATTAATGGTATATGAATAGGCATTTATTGTTGACATTATATTACTAAATTTGGCAGAGTTATCACTGATAAGGGCCATCAGTATCTTAGGCTAGTGGCTGGGCAAGCTGCATTTGATGTTGCTTATTGCAATATCTGGTAGAACAATTTATTTCTTATTACATGTCACAAAGTACTCGCTTTCGGCCTCTCATTTTCCACAGTTAATGACTGTTTATGGCAGGTTCTCAGCACACGTGCTCGTAAAAATGTTGTGATAAGTGACATCAAGGTTCATGTTTGCATATTTGCATTTGATATATTGTATCTGAATGGCCAGACACTTTTACAGGAGCAACTTAATGTTCGGAAGGAGGTAAATTCTATCTTATTGCTCCGTATTTGTTCTGTTTTGTCCCTTTTCCTTTTATAATAGTTCATTTATAGTCCTTTTATGGGATGCTTTTATGATGGCCAAGTTAATTCGTTATTATGAATGACATTGTCACTTAGAGAAATGCTATAGTGACTGGAACTTATAAATGACTGATACTTCCAAAAATTGTCCGTGTGTCAAGTCTGTAATTTTGACCAACAGCTGAGGCTATTTTATGAAAAGTAGTTATTAGGAAATATCTAGAATAAAATCAGAATGTGTGACTTGGTTAAAAATAGGGTATAGGTTAACCATGTGGTATAGGATAGCATGAGAGACGGGGTATCTTCTATATAATGTAATAAAATCACTTTATTTTATGTACTGAGAATTATATGAAAACTGAGCTCGGCTCATCTTCTTCCCCAAGTTTCTTTCCTTTTTCTGCGCCCTTCTCTCTGTCTGGCTTAGGCCCATTATTCAAGTTAGTTAAAGCCTTAAGGGGCTTGACACCCTGGCTTAATTATTTACACTATAACATGATATTCTACACGTTTCAATTATCTTTATATGTTGATCTTTCTTACTTAATTTTACCTTTTTATTGAGAATATATTTTCGATTCATTTTCTAGGACTTATTTTTTGCAGCGTCTTAAAGAGTCATTTGAGGAAGAAACTGGATGCTTTCAGTTTGCAACAGCAATAACATCAAATGATCTTGAGGAAATACAGAAGTTTCTTGAAAATTCTGTTGATGCGAGGTAACTCTCAGTTTTAGCATTGCTCTTTGAGCTGTATGCCATAAGCTGGATAAATTCTTCTTTTTACTATTGATGAATCGTATAAATTCTTCTTTTTATTTCAAATTATTTCCGGAAGCTGTTATGATGTTGCCATTATTTATTCGTATTTTGCAGTTGTGAGGGTTTGATAATCAAAACATTAAATAGAGATGCTACATATGAACCTTCAAAGAGGTCAAATAACTGGCTAAAACTGAAGAAGGATTACATGGAGAGGTTAGTGATGATATACGTTTTTTTTCTTTTTTTGTGTTTTTATAGCTTTTTGACTATTTAATGATCTGATGTTGTGTTACTGATTCTGCTATATAGTATTGGAGACTCACTCGATTTAGTACCCATTGCTGCTTTTCATGGTCGGGGGAAACGTACTGGTAATTCCACCTAAAAGCCCTTTTTGTTTGAATCAACCTATTAAAAAGACCCCTTTTTGTTTGAATCAACGTCAGTTATATTAAGATATTTTGGACCACTTGCTGAATATTTTTGTTCAGATATTGACACATTGATTCCCTTATATTACTTTACTATGTGTATGGTTAATGCAATCCTTCTTAGCTAGTTCCCCTCAGGCTTGAATTTTGTTGATGGGGGTTCCTTGGTTTGGGTAAAGATTAATATTACTTCATCATCAAACTGACTGCAGTTTATAATTAATTGTTTTTCTGTAGGTGTATATGGTGCTTTTCTCCTTGCTTGTTATGATAGCACTAATGAAGAATTTCAAACGATTTGTAAAATTGGTAAGGGATTTTAATTCTCTTTCAAGTTTAATGGTGATGTCCACCCCAACCCTTTTTCCAGGCCACAAACACAATTTTTAAATATTTTGAGACCTTTGATAGGCACCGGATTTTCTGAAGCAATACTTGAACAGTGCTCTACCAGTCTCCGTTCTAAAGTGATTCCAAAGCCAAAGGTTGGGCTCATTTCTCTTTCATTCTCTTAGAATGACTGAAACATTGTTCATGTCTGGGCTGTTTTTACGTACCAATTATAAGTTCTAACATACTTGTTTTTCCAGTCCTACTACCGGTATGCTGATACAGTTGATCCAGATGTATGGTTTGAACCAACTGAGGTAATTATTTTAATTTTCTTTTTCTTTAACAAATGCCTTCTTTCTCCCTCTCTCCCCCACCCCTCTCTCTCTCTCTATATATATATATATATATATATATATGTATATGTATGTAACTGCACCCCTTCATATTACGTGTTTCTTTTTGGTTCTATTTAGTATTCATCTTTCCTTTTTTTGCATTTCTATTCTGAGATATGTAGCTCTTAAATTTGCCTAATCTGCATATTTTCTTTCTTGTTTACAGTACTTATAAAAAGGTGGCAGCTTGTAATTGAATAAAGGTGTAACTAGAACAATCCTCATTGAAATACCTAATAATTTCATAGAACTGTGACACCTTTTGTTTTCTGACCTCGTAAATATGACTTATATGTTACCAGTTCCCTGTTTCTATCTTTTCCCAGTCTTGGAGTGTGGTGAGGTCACTTTCTGTTGTACTTGCAACATAGTGCCAACTGGGGGGGTGGAGATTACATGCAACCTAAATTTACAGAAATAGACATGCCACTTTCATCACGGAAGCTTATTCTCATGATCTGCAGCACATTTTGAATAATTCTCTAGGGCAAACAACCCCTCGCAGAAAGTGGCATGTTTAGAGGCCAGATGACTGAAGTATGAACAAATTTATACCCCTACAACCTTTTTAGCTACACTTCTGCAAACCTACTTTAGACAGACAATAGAGAACATAAAAGAGTCATTGATGTCGGTAATATGACCTTTTATTTTGCTCATGGGATTCTCAGATTCCAGATAGTGCATATAGGTAAAAAAATTACTAATTCCTTTGTTCCATCCTACATTTTATAACAAGTGTCGTGTTTAATTTCGTGTTTTTGGAACTAATTTGAGACTTGTCGAAAACACTTTATATTTTTCATTATAGCTGAAAAACATTACATAAAAAAAGAATATGACAATATGGACAGACCACAGTTGAATTGTTAAATAGTTTAGTTAATCAATTAGTAGTTTATAGTTTATCCTGTTTCCATAGGATTGTTAGTCCTGGTCACCTCCCACTCACAATATATTCATCATATTTTGACATATCTTTCAGGTGTGGGAGGTGAAAGCTGCAGACTTGACCATCAGTCCTGTTTATCGTGCTGCCATTGGTATTGTGGATTCCAACAAGGTTGATGATTATTTTCATTTTGTTTTCAGAAGTGTTAAATCATTTTCTGAACTTTGCAGGGTCATATTTCAGTTTGTGCATAACTGAAACTAAACTACTAAAGAAACATTTAATCTTTATATCACTCGGGGGTTTACTTCTTGTAATCTAATCCGGTCAGCCACTTTCTACATTACATGTCTGTATTTGCGGGCCTGGTTTTCTGTTCCTTTACCTATTTCTGCTTCCATAAGCATTCATTGTTTGTAGATTGGAAGTCAATAGCAAACTTTTATTTATGTTCAGAATGCATGGTAATAGTGATTTTCTTTTTCCCTTCGTCTCATTTTTTTCTTTTTTGGAAAAGGGAATTTCTCTCCGATTTCCACGACTGGTTCGTGTTCGAGAAGATAAGATTCCTGAGCAAGCCTCATCTTCTGAAATGGTGAGAAACTATGTTTTTCAATTATTTCCAGCTGGTTGATTAAGTTATTATGTATATGGCATTATCTTGTCCTCTATCCCTTACTTTTTAGGTAGCTGAGATGTATAATGCTCAGAAGCACACCCAAAGGAACAATCAAGATGATAATGAAGATGATTGAAGAAGCAAAGGAGGTTTCTCTGAAAAATTTGTTGTATCAATCAACAGCCATCCTTAACATGTCAAGTTGGTCTTTCTGGTTTTGTCTCAACTATTACCATGAGTTGAACTGTTCCTTGCATATATATATATATGTATTGTGGGTAGAAAATAAAACTTCATGGCTTATTAACATAATTTGAGTGAAACCATGAATGAATTTACGTAGGATCATGAGTTTATTATGTTAGGACACATCCATTATTGATTGTCCCGTGTATTTTTTAATTTTTTTTCAACATACCTAATCTCAGTTGCTATCGATCATTTCATTAATATCTTTTTGTACTTTTCTGGGAGCACATAATAGTTGGTAGTATCCTTTGATAAGCTATGTATGTACTAATAATATCATGTGGAGATTTTATGTTAACCGTTTGTTTAACCATCGAGTTAATTATTTCCTTGTGGAAATATATTTTTATAATATATATATATCTGAAACGTGAAATCTATGACGTATAAGTGGTGGTACTCCATCAGTTCTAAAATTTGAAATTGATGTCAATTTGGGAAATCCCTAAAATTTAAGCTCAAATTTTGAAAACTACAAGTTTTATAATTACTAATCTTTTTACAATATTCGTGATTCTATTGACTAAAATAAAATAAATTCATATTGATTTTGAAAATGTCACAAATTTATTTATACAAGTCAAAATTGGACTCTTTTTGTAAAAATCAATAATTACCCTTGTTACATTGACAGATGCGTTGCAAAGAATTTTTATGCATCCATGTGGTATTTCAAAACATAATTACGTATATTTTCTGTCTAAATTCTGCACAATAATTAAGATGACTGTCTCTTACCTAGGGTAGATCTGTTAAGAGTAAACTCATATATTTCTCTCAGGCAAAATGCAAATGTGACTACCGAAGTGCGACCTGTATTTTTTTCAAGTTTAAATCCAAAACCTCAAGTTTGAAGTTTTGGCCATGAAACCACAAGAACACCACATACCTAGCTATTAGATTATCCCAAGGAATAACTTTTATAGTAAATCAATTCATTTCCATTAATGTCAGTATTATCTAAAAAGTAATTTTTATTTATTCACATTTTCTCTATAAAAGGTTTTATTCATTATTTACTATATCTCTCCTTGTTATTCAATTTATGTTTTTAAAAAATTTCAATCACTTTTTGTCTTTAAACTTACTTGCGTCAACCCAATAAATTATACATATAAATTACCCATTTGTCATATTTAATTATATTAGATTTTTTATTAATAGTAATTTATCTAAAAATTTATACTATTTCTTTATGTTAAATGAGAATACCAAATGTTGAATAAGAAAATAAGAATGTAACAAAAATTTGACACATAATTCCTAACATATCCAAACATTAAAATGAAGATATTCAATTCCCGCCATTCTTGAACCCAAGTAAGATTTCCATTCCCGATCAAATATTCACGAGTGCCAAATATGACTTGAGTGTTATTTTTATTCTCTTATTTGGGAGAAAGGAACTGTTTCGTTATATAAGTTAATCTTTGCGAAATATTAACCGTTAAGCCTGTTGTACTCGGGTGGTCATGTGACCAAGATTTTAAATTGGAGGTTAACGCCTATGTGGCGTCTGGAACTCAAAATCATAAATTTATTCGATTTCCAACTAAAAACAATGTTATTTTTTTTAATATTTAAATTTTTGTGAATGCTAAAAAAAACTGTGCCTTCAATTTTATACTACTTATTTGTTTTGTCTTGGCAAATGTCCACTGAAGTTTACATCTCTTATTCAAAACAATTAATGAATGTTATTTTAAAGTTATAAATTTGTCAAGAAAGTGCAGATTATAAGTGTAGGATTTCTCACTGTCTTGAAGTGTACGTCTTTGCTGCATAGCTATCTTGTGCAAGCGTCATTGTAAACATAAGCTAACAATGGTTTTACATTGTTTTGGTTACTGTTCGACTCTTGCGTAGTAGCTAAATTTGTCAATACTAGAGCCGTGTTGAAGCAGCAGTCAGCTTGATGTTGATACCCAGCGTCGGCCAGGTAAGCTTGTACCAGGTCAGGGACAACTCTCCCATGAGATGTACGTATTTGAGAAAATGTTTGCACTGCCACTGATATTTCCAGCTTAGAAACTGTTGCAACCAGTCAAAACTTATCTGGCATGGTTTCACTTCCTGAAATTCTTCAGTGAACTGTTTCTTAGCTTAGCTTCCTCCATGAAATCATTACATAGAGACCATTTAGTCAATGCATAAAAGATAAAGAGTTAGGGGGATGATCACCATCTTCAACCCAATTGTGCGCGCACATGCATGTGCATTAGCGCGTAAAAGGTGGTGAATTCTCAACTATCAGGACGCTTTTTGGCAACTGAAATTAAGTCCATTTTGAGTCCCTGTACTCGTCCAGTTTGTAATTCCTCCGGTGACTGCTGACTTGAATCATGTTAGCCCTTATAAAGGCTACAGTTTCTAGAAATATTTGCAAGTATATAATAATATAATAATTTGTGACTTTAATTTCCAGTCAAGCCAATGTGATGCAGGCATAGAAAAGCCTTTCACAAACTATGAGTTGGCCTGCCGTGTGGACCAGTTCTGTTGACAAGAGTCACAAAACGCCATTCTTAATAAGTCATTAATTGGTTACAGCCAGCCAGCCAGCAAGCATGTAAGGTCGATTTCTTCTCATCTTAAGCGTTCCTTGACATGTGAAGAGGAGTCATTCGTCCTTGTGCCTTTTCGAAACCGGAATGCTTAAGAATTGAAAGCCACGTCATTTTCTTTACCAATTAAACTAATTTCTATATTCAACTTGTTTCTATAGAAAGATCTAGTTGCATTAATTTCCTGAACTCACTCATATCTTGTGTATTTCAGTTGGTTTTAGTGTAACAGAAGAGAAGGGGTACTTGTCGCTTTAACATTACCTTGAAAAGAAAAGTTGCATGAAAATAATTCATATTTTAAATGTTGATCTTAGAAATTGAATTGGGTAAAGAATAACCTACTTTTTTTAACTATGGTTATTTATTTCCCTTCCTTTTGTGAGAAAAAGAAAGGGTGTGTGTGCATACAAAAGCAATAGGAATTAATTATACAAGGCAGGCAATTGAGTGTGGCGCAAAGAGAAAAGGAAAGGTAAAGGGAAATATAGAAATGATTTGAGATCACATTATAATAACAAAAACATCACCATTGTAGTAGAGGGTAGTAGATCCTGATTCTGATTTGTGGGCTCACTCACCCGACAACCAAGACTCTTACACCTTCTGGTTGTTGGCCATACTCTCATCTTCCCAATCCACCACTCCCCATTTGGTTACATAGCGTCTAATTAATTGTATTTGAAAATTTTATTTATATCAAATGCAACTTATCAAAAATAATAGTATTACAACGTATTTGGGATCCAAACATTATTACCGCATACGTTATAAATGTTAGTAACTAAACATACCTCTAAAGCTTGATCTTTCTCTGTATGACAAAATTTCATCCGTTACACTTTTCTTGTTTTCAAAACATATTTAATGACAAAATTAACATTTTTATAAAGTGACATCAGCGATACTTATTATTAACACCAACTAAAGTATTATCGCTAAATCTAATATCTAGTTTCTTATTTATTAGAAAAATAAATGAACGTAAAATGTAATAGAGGGATCTCTCTCACACACGACATAGTTTCACGTGCATACATACACACTAAATAATCAAAGATTACATGTTAAATCCACAATAATATCAAGAAAATCAACCCCTTTCCACATCAAAGCAAATCTAAATTAATATGTATATATATAAAGACAGGAAATTTGATATGTGAACAAAAGTAGGAAATTTCCAACCAACTAGTGTCTGTAAAAAAGAAACTATGAAAAGAACAAGCTGCACTTTTTCTCTTCAATACTCCAACCTAACTTAACTATGGGACCTTTCCCCTTTCTAAATCAAGCCTCTGTACAAATTACAAAATGATACTAGATCAGCTGCATATCCATCATACTCCTTCATTCTCATTAATTAACCTAAAGTGTAAATGGTAATACTATTTTAAAAGCTACTGAATTACTAGGATTATGAGATTATCCTCCAACAGTGTCGGTTAATTGAGGACAACCCTCTGATACTTGGCATCTGTGGAAGAATCTGAGCCTTCACAAAAACCCCTTTTCCTATTCAGTCTACCACAATTGTTGTTAATGTTATTGTTACTGAAAGCACAGACATTCAAGAAAGAATCTTGGTGGAGGAGTTGTGGCGGTGGTGATGGGACGGCCACCGGCGGTGGCGGGATCTGATGGGTGCCGAGTGGCGGCGGAGGGTGGCGCCACTGAGGAAGAGGTCCAGCCAGAAGGAGGGTCTGAAGTAATGGCCCTGCTTTCATCACTGCCTGCAAAAATTTCCCCTTTTCCGGTAATGGCTTCTCTGGCACTAGAATGAATTCTTGATCTTTTGTTAATGGTGGAATTGGGTCAATAATTGGGGAGGAAACAATGCTTTCTTCACAATCAGATGAAGAGAAGCCATTGTTGGAATCAAGCCCTCTAATTTTGGGATCATCTTCAATGCTTGAAACTCCAGAGTGTGGAGCTGTTTGAAGGTATTGTTGTTGGAGCAAGAGTTTTTCAAGAAAAAGTTTTTGGTAATTGTCTTGTGCTTCATTTCTTTCTGTAATAGCTTTATTGAGCAAATCTGTGAGTTGGGTCAATTGGTCATCCCTCATTTTCAGCTCCTCTTGAGCTCGAACCCTTGTTGTTTCTAGCTCCATAGTAGTGACCAAAAGAGACTGTGTCAGTTCCTCTGTGCTCTGCAAACCAAATAGAAACCAAACTCATTCTCAATTAGCTCTCAAATTTAAAGAAAATGGAAACCCATGTTCAATTAGCTCTCAAACTTTAAAAAAAATGGAAGGAAACCATGCTCAATTAACTAAAAATTTAAAGAAAATGGAAACCCATGCTCAATTAGCTCTCAAATTTAAGGAAAATGGAAACCCGTGTTCAGTCAGTCAGCTCTTAAATTTCAAGAAAATGGAAACCCATGCTCAATTGGCTCTCAAATTTCAAGAAAATGGAAACCCATGCTCAATTGGCTCTCAAATTTCAAGAAAATGGAAACCCATTTTACATAACTAAGCACAAAATCAAAAACCACATTTTTCATGAAGAAAAAAGAGAAGAAAGTAAAGAGGAAAAAACTTAAAATCTGACCTTTCCTTGGAAGAAGTAAGGCCAATTAAGAATTGGGCTGTGTTGACTGTCCATGTTCTTGCAATGGATGGCAAGAGAGAGAGAGAGAGAGAATATTGAGTAGGAGGTGTATTTGATTATTGGTTATGGGGTTTATAAAGAGTTGTTTATGAAGTAGTACTGTAATGTTTAGTGCGGTCTCTATTGCTTAATTTCTTGTTATTGTTAGAGGTGGGACTTGGGAGTATTTGGTTGGACAAAAGCAGAAAAAGCCACAGCCCAAATGGCGCCAATATCTCTACTAACAAAAGACTATTCTTCTTATTGTAGCTGCAGAAGTAGGTGCAAGTCTCTAGGGGTATTATACTGACAAAGAAGTCACCAGTCTTCTCTTTTTGGGACACACTTAACTGATAGATGGATTGGTCTATATTCTACACACACACACACACACACACAGAGAGAGAGAGAGAGAGGGGATATTTAGATGAACGGTATATAAAGTCAGTTGATTGAGTGATTTAAAGATTATTTAAAATTTGGTTGTATAAAATGCACAATATATAAAAAGTAAAACAATTTTTCCAATTGAAAAAAATTAGTGATTTCGTTTGGTTGTTATGAGTTGAATAGGTTGATTTGAAATTTTTTTTGGGTCACTTCCACTTCCCTCTCTTCCTCTTCCATTTTTGAGCGGCTATGTGAATTTAATCGGGGCTTCCCTTCCTCTCTTGTTAGTTGTTAATAGATAACGTTAGTATCTAGTAAAAAAAAATTATATAATATTCATATACACACATGTATATTTCAGGTGAGGCACACAGTATACATGTGTGTATGTGAACATTATGTAACTTTTTTTATGTGATAGTAGCATTGTTGCTTATAAATTCATGCGCACTTCTAAGCCACTGTTCAGTACAACTTATAAGTTGGTCAAACCAATTTTTATAAGTTGGTTTTCATTATTATGGTTTGACAGTCACTTATTTTA
Source organism: Panax quinquefolius (assembly GCA_020205615.1). Classification (NCBI taxonomy): domain Eukaryota; kingdom Viridiplantae; phylum Streptophyta; class Magnoliopsida; order Apiales; family Araliaceae; genus Panax; species Panax quinquefolius. Next base: position 17,131,393 of record CM035162.1, on the reverse strand, counting down.
TGACTTATAAGTTCAATTTTAAGTCAAAATAGAGTAACTATTTGTGACTTATTTAAAAATGATTTATAGTATGTCATTTTAAAATAAGTTAATTTGACTAAATATAATATCTATTTTACCCCCCTCTTTTTTAATGTCATTTTTAGTAATTTTTATATTTATTTTAACTTATAAGTTATTATGAACCGAACATCGTCAAATTGATGTCGAACGATTTTACTTATAAGTCCAACTTAATACAATTTATAAATTAATTTATATTTAACTTATAAGTCCTTTTAAAATAAGTCATTCCCAAACAGAACCTAAAAACCCTCTTTATCTCCGAAAAAAATAGGATAACACTCAAAAGCAATCTAATGTCTAGATTTAAAGTTATTAGATCTAAGCTCTAAAATTGTCAATCTCATTTAAAAGTCACACACATCGCCGTCTTCCTCTTCCTCTTCCTCTTCTTCGGCTCTGGCTCCAGCTCCGGCTAATTTGACGACATCGTCGGCGGCGGTGTGTTTGGAGCTGTGACACGCGTGTGCTGGACCACTGATTTCGTTGCAGAAGAAAGGAACCCCGATGGCTTACTTGTCGCAGCCAGGCAGGGTCACTTGAAATACACTAATGATTTTCCCACCATCGCTCTTGATCTTCATTCTCATGTCTGTGTTAGAATATTAGGAAACTGCAAGAGCCGGGTGAAAAGAAGATTTGGAGGAGGTCATTGTTCTCCGAAGCAATGGTGGGCGATATGTAGAGATGAAGCAGCGGAAGAGAAGAGAAAGGTTTTGAAAGAATTGTCTTACTGCTCTGATACCATGAAAGAATTTGTTTTCCTCCCCCATTCACCAAACTTACAATCCATATTAATAGTCAAATTAACCATGATTCTTGCTAATCTAACCACTAACTAAGCACCTAAATAAGGATATACATAAATACAATTGAATGAAGAATATTCAGTTTCCTAATATTCTAACAGTTGTCGCGTTGTTTGTGTTAAGTTTCATGCAAGTTTTCTATAGTAGTATCTAATTATAAATGTTTTATTTTTCAAATGTGGCTGACCGTTGATTTTTAAGGTTTTATGCTCCCTCAATAATTTCTTTAGAATTATAAATTTGAGTCTTAAAATTTTAATGGGTTTCAAAAAATTTTACGAAGATGGTGAAGTTGTTCTGTGGCTTTTACTGCTAATTGTAGTATTTGTTGGTGACAAATTTAATTAAGGATGTAAATGAACCGAGTCGAGTCGAGTATTGAGTTGCTCAGATTTGATTCACAAAATTTATGGAATATAAAATAAGATTTGAATGAGGCTCATTTAGGCTGAAAGTAGAAAGATGATTTCGAATCAATAGAAACGATTTTAAACTTTTCGACGAATATGATCCAAGATCAATATAAAATTACAATTTGAGGAGGTTCGAGTAATTTATCGAACTTTAAAATTTTTTCATATTTGACTCATTTATATTTCGAGTCGAGCTCGAATCGAATTTTTAATCGAGCAAGTACAAATCGAACCAAACTATTTGCTTATTTTACTGTCTTAAGTTTAATATGTGAAGTAGAATATAACAAATAAAAAAGTATTAAAAGGTAGCTAAAGTTGCATCATTAGACATATGAGGCCACTAAAGGTCTTCATTTTGAGCTTGAGAAATTTTTCAAGTGTTTGTGATCTACATGTATACATTTGTGCTTACCTTTTATCATCCTGGGTTAGCAGAAATTATTTTAGTGTTTTTATTTTTATGTTTATTATAATTATATTAAAGTATTATGATATTAGATTGACAATTATTTTTAATTGTCATCATGGTTTTGGTTCAGGTAAGGATGTATTTGAAGTCTTCTATAAGAAGAATTTTGCTAATAGACTAATAGGAAAGAATGCTTCAATTGATGCAAAAAAAATAAATGATTTCTAAGGTCAAGAATGTGAAAATTACTAAATTTAACAAAAGAAAAAGGCATGATTATTTTTGAAAGGAATTTATTGTAGGGGTTATCAATTACTTCATTCGTCCCACAATAAGTGCTTTTTTAGGCTTAATATTTTTTTCCAAAATAAGTTATGTGTTAGAACTCCAATACAATTTTTGTAATATTTTCTCATATATGCCTTTATGCATTGGTATTTATTGCATCTTACCATCACTACAATTAAATGACACTCATTAACTCTTCAATTTCAAAGAAAATATATTAAAGGTATTTTTGTCATTTTAGCTTGTGTATTGGTATGTGTGATTTAAGCTAAAAAAACACTTATTATGGGACGGAGGTAGTAATTTATATTAATTGTCAAAATAAACTGCCAATTTGCAAGGAATTCATATAGAGGGAGATAGAGACTGAGAGAGATGAGCGACAAACGCGGGAGTGGAGACAACTTCGAGGAGTCATATTTACAGATTTTCTTAGCGTGTGTTATTTCTACTAATCAATCTTGCCAGATGAAGTAATGTGTTTTTAGTGTGTGCAAATTGCAACTACTCATGTACGACTATGTAAAATATAACAATAACCTTTAAATAGGTACGACGACCCTTCAAAATTAAGCATGGCTTATATAAGCACAACGAAGAGAAGGTTGATTTTTTGGGGGCAACTCTATTGTCTTGTCCGAACACAAGGCCAGAGTCCAGGGCAACTTCATATATATAGTACAGTAAGTATATAGTACTGTAGAAAATGAAAACAAAAAATCTTACACTTTTCAACTCCACAGCCACAGCCACAGCCACAGCATAATAAATAGTACATATATAGCCATAAATTTCTAGTGAGAGTACTGGTCAGGAAAGGAGGTAGTGAATATTTATTTGGTAAAATGAATGTAATGGCCCTCCTTTAACTACCAAATCTACTGAATTTCGACTCTTTTTCAATGCTTAGTCTTCATATTCAACCATGCGTTCAGTTCAATGAACCATATATGCATTCTTTAGTGTTAATTGTTTATTGATGCCATTAGAATGTTCCATTTTTAATATGTGCCTGCTTAGTTTGTGCTGCACAATTCGTTTTAATTTTTTAGAGTCAATTCGAGAATTTTTAAAAATTTATATGAAATTATTTTGTTTTAATACAAATTAACAAATATTATAACAATCGTAAACTAACTATAAAGTACTACTAATTATCATCTTTATTATTTTCAAAATTAATTTAAACTAAATTATATCAATTTTAATTTAAAAAAAATTTAAATTAATTTTAAAAAGTCAAAATATATTTTTAATTTTAGAAATATTGTACTAATTAATACATGTTGTCCACCTAGAAGAGCTGATTAAAAAAATCTAAAGGTGGCTGCTGGGGGTGACTTTGGAAAGTGGCTCCAATGTCCAAGTCAGTCCCTTAATTTGTCAAAAAATGTTAGTAAAGAGAGTATTGTTTTATTTAGGAAATTGATATTTTTATATATTAAAATAATATTATTTTTATATGAGTTTCTCTTATATGAATGTGGAATTCACTCATTATTCATGTGAAAGAGATCATGTAAAAATATCAATTTTTTATATATGAAAATATCAGTTCCTTTTTATTTATTTTAAAACGTAATAATCTCTTCCTCCTTTATACAAAAGACTTATTGCAATTGTCATGAAATGTAAGAGAGTATTTGAGTTTTTATTTTTTAAAATTATGACTCTTTAAATTTTCTCCTACAAAAGACTTTTAATTGCAATAATATTCAATATTTTGATACACTAGTACGTAGTTTTAAAAAAATCAGGGAGTTCACATGTGGTGTACTAATATATATACACATTTGAAATTTAACTTAAGCTATTATTAGATTTTGAGCTCATTTATATATAAAATTACTAATAAAATATACGTAAGGAGTAAAAAAAAATGTGAGTTAAGTATCAATCATAATAAATGGTGCATAGTGGCATGATGATTTGTTGTTCATTCATCGATCTTTTTCTCAAGGGATATTATATTTATTTATGGGATAAATCAATTTTTGGTACTTGTACTGGAACACGATTTATAATTTGATACTCAAAGTGAAAAAAGTTACAAACTGGTGATTGTACTCGAAAAATATTACACTCCGTTAAACATTAGAGACACGACTTACAATTTGGTACCCGAAGTGAAAAAAGTTACAAACTGATAATTGTACTCGATCAAAAAATGTAACACTCCGTTAAACAGTAGGGTTTTATCTTTATTCTGTTTGAAAATTAGGGTTCTCTTCTTCTGTCATTCTTCTTCTCTCATTCTTCTTCTCTCGATTTTCCATTGATTACTGGTTCCCATATATTTATTAAAGGGGTTTCAGTGTTTAATTGAAAGGATGAGCTCGTCTTGGAGTGGAATCGTAAATGAAATCGGGGAAGAAGATTGTAGTTCATGCAACAAAAATGAATGGATTACACCGAGTTCCCAGTCGGTGCCCTTTGTGGAGCATGATGGTGCGAATGTGGGAAGCAAGAAAAGATGGAACAAAACATCAAGGACCTTCTTCGCGTCGACTTTGCTTCTCTCTATGTATGTTTGTCTCTCCCGTTGGATCAATTTTAACGATTATTTAAAAATTGGGAAGTACAAAAACCAGATTACAATTTTTTTTGAGTACAATCACCCGTTTGTAACTTTTTTTTACTTCAGGTACCGAATTGTAAGTCGTGTCCCTAATGTTTAACGGAGTGTAACATTTTTCGAGTAAAATCACTATTTTGTAACTTTTTTCACTTCAGGTACTAAATTGTAAGTCGTGTCCCAGTACAGATGTGACGCCCCCAAAATTAGGTATACATCACCCATCTTGGGTAGTCAGATACATGGTATGTAATTTAAATACAACTTCTTAATATAAGCGTGGTATGCAATCTGACATAAAGCGTGAGTTTGAATACAAATATTGTCTACTAGATATTATACAAACTCAAAAGGAGTCCTCATTACAATTATTATCACACTATTTCACGTAATAGTGAGGACTACTAATGCTATCCTCCGGACCATTACTCCGCTCCCCGATTCGTCCAAATTTATGTTCTCATTTCACGAAGAGAAACGGTGAAAGAAAGGGTGAGCTCAACTAGCCCAAGAAGAAATATTATGACTAAGATAATGCGAGAATAAATTATCAATAGCCTTCAACATTGTTAAAGCGATAAAATATAATAAACATCAAGTTTAGCTGCGGTGAACAAGCAATCCATTAAAAGAGTCAAGTAGAAAATAAAATCTACTATCTTTTATGATTTAAAAGGTTTTCATCATCGTTATATTTGAGACTCAAACTTTAATAAATAATCCACATCATCGAATCACCCCCCGCACTTCTGACGAGGATATTTTTTAGTATCAACGACCACAATTATTCACGCACTACGGGCCGAGAATAGTTGTGTATTCATTAATGGTCATGATCATGCCAACAATCGTCCATCAATGCACTACTACTAATCGAGGACTTTTACCACATCATTTGTAACATTACGATTGGCCATGATTACAATAAGAATAATCCACGGTCATAATCATACCAAGCCCATCCATGCTCTATGTGCCACAGATGACTTTAAAAAAATATAAACATGAGGATGATGACAATGATATAAGAATTCAATAAAACAAGTTCAAGAATTAAGTTATTCAGAACTAATATCATCCAAACTGTCAACATGATCTTTGCTTTTAGAGAGTAAAATTCAAGAATGATCGGAAGAATATTTCAATGAAAAGATCTTTGGATGAAACACAAATATCAAGGATATTCTACTAATTTCATGGAGTATAGAAGTCAAAGTTTTAACCAACTGGGTATAATAAAGAATGGAATAACAAAAGAAATCACCATGCATGCGGTACTTGCGTAGATGCAAAGTTATTCCAGCAGAATAATAATAATCGGAACCGGTCGGGTGAAATTCACCGCAAGCGGGATGTTCCAGCAGAATAATAAAGATGGAACCGATCCGGTGTAAAACACATGCGATAGGATATTCCAACGAGAATGATAAAGACGGAACCGAGTCCCGGTGTAAAACACATGCATGAGGATGTTCCAATGAGAATAATAAAGAGCGGAACCAAGTGTAAATTGTAAAAACACGATGCATGGATGTTCCAAAGTAATAATAATAAAGGCGGAACCAGTCAGGTGTAAAACACAGCATGAGGATGTTCCAGCAGAATAATGAAGAATGGAATAAAAGAAGAAGATCACCAAGTATAGGGGATTCAGCGTATACTGAGTTATTCCAATGAATAAATAAGAATGGAATAACAAAAGAAGTTCTCTTCATGAATACAAAAGAATAACACCCCTTACGGGTACAACTAATAATATTCCTACCTTAGAAGAACCTGAATATTGGCAAAGTGAAGTAGCGAATACTTTTCTTCTTTCTCTCTATAGTTTCTCTCTACAGAGTTTCAGGTGAATTAAGTAAGAAAATAATGAAGGAATGAGCTTTATTTATAGGAAAATAGAATGCATAGTAATTAATCCATGAGCGGTCCAGATTGATTTACTTTAATCGACTCATCCATATTTAAAGCAAAATAAAATATAATATATTCTATTTATATAAAAACATTTTACTATGCAAACACTTACACTTAAAAAATCTTATGTAAAACACTATGCAAAAACACTATGCATAATAAAATATAATATATTTTATTTATAGAATAACTTTAATAAAGTATTACATTTTATATAAAAAGATGTTTCATTTTATTACGTTAATAATACGAATAAAACAAAACGTCATTATCGCATTATAATAATTCATATTATTAATCGGACAATAATGGAATCAAACTGAGTGACTTCTCACATAAAGATCAATAATCAATACCAGTGCGCTACTACTTATGCAACCACACGTATTCATCGTACTTTTTACTACCGAAAGTAGTTCAACAAGAGATCAACGGTAAAACTTCCGTAGTTATTTCAATAAAATATTTTTATCGTTTTCTCAATCCGACAATAATTACATTGTAGGGTCCACCAATGATTGAGTAGTTGCACGAATATTCCCCGCTAAACCGAATATTTCCCGACCAATCGAATATAATATAACCACTTGCATACTTTGCAAAATTTATAAATATTACCCATAACTATAACATTATATCAAATTATTCCATAATATTCAAAAATAATATTTATAGAAAATTCATCTTTATTTATAAAAGTGGGGTCTTACAACCTCCCCCTTCTTATGAAATTTCAGCCCTCGAAATTTAGTGCGACGCACTGGTATGTCGAAGAGGTAAGGATACCTTGATTTCATTTGATTCTAACTCCCAAGTCATTTCCTCAACATCGTGGTTCCTCCACAAAACTTTGACTTGAGGTATAACCTCGGGCGTAGAATATGTTCCTTCTTATCCAAAATTTGAAGCAGAACCTCTTCATACGTCAAATCTTCCGCTATTTCGTGGGTTCTAACTCAATAATATGGTTCGGGTCTTTCACATATTTACGTAACATGGATATGTGAAAAACGTTATGAACACGAGACATATTTGGCGGTAAAGCGAGTCTATAGGCCACAGTTCCTACTCGATCGAGGATTAAAAATGGACCGATGAATCGAGGATTAAGTTTTCTCTCCTTTCCAAATCTTGTAACTCCTTTCCATGGAGCAACTCTTAACAACACATGATCTCCTATATCGAATTCCACGTCCTTTCGATGAAGATCAGCATAACTCTTTTGTCGATTTTGTGAGGTTTTTATACATTGTCGGATCGTTTGAATCTTTTCCGTAGTCATACGTACCAACTCCGGTCCCAACAACGTTGCTTCACCCACCTCATCCCAGCATACTGGAGAACGACACTTTCTTCCATACAACGCTTCGAATGGAGCCATGCCAATACTTGCTTGATAACTGTTGTTGTAGGAAAACTCCACCAATGGTAAGAACTTGTCCCAACTCCCCTTGAAATCAAGGACACAGAGTCTTAATAGATCTTCAAGAGTTTGAATAGTCCTCTCCGACTGTCCGTCCGTCTGAGGATGATATGCCGAGCTAAATCGTAAGTCTGTGCCCATAGCTTTTTGCAAACTAACCCAAAATCGTGAAGTGAATCTTGGGTCTCGATCAGAAACTATGGATACTGGCATACCATGCAGTCTTACAATCTCGTTTATGTACATACGAGCAAGACGTTCAAGTGTATAAGTTTCTCGTATCGGTAAGAAATGAGCAGACTTGGTCAATCTATCAACAATGACCCAAATCGCATCAATGCCTTGAGAAACCTTAGGAACCCAGAATAAAATCCATGGTAATGTGCTCCCACTTCCATTCGGAATTTCAAGTGGTTGCAATGGACCTTTTGGTACTTGATGCTCCGCTTTAACTCGTTGACAAGTTAGACACCTTGAGATAAACAAAGTATTTATCTATCTCTTCATATTGATCCACCAAAATGTATAGCGAATATCATGATACATTTTGGTACTCCCGAGATGGATTGCAAATGGTGTGTTGTCAGGCGCCTCCTCATGATATTATACTTTAAATCGTGGTCGTTAGAACACAAAGTCCGGAGTTGACTAAGTATTCCTTCTTCATCGATTCTTCTTAAGATAGCACCCTCTTGCACTTTCTTCCTCATACGCATCGGCTCTGTGTGCGTAGCTCGAAAGCGACTTTAACTTTATCGATTAAAGTCGGTTCTACTCGTATATTCGCTATCATCACACATCCCCAGAGTCTTTAACTCTATCTCCATCCTTTGCAAGTCACACAAAATGGGCCTTTGCGTTGACAATAACGCACTCAGACTTGCATATGATCTTCTACTCAATGCGTCACTACCACGTTCGCTTTTCCGGGATGGTATTGGATGGTATGATCATAATCTTTCAATAGTTCAAGCCAACGTCGTTGTCGCATGTTGAGTTCCTTTTGAGTGAAGAAATATTTGAGGCTTTTATGATCCGTAAAGATTTCCACTTTCTCCTATACAAGTAATGACTCCAAATTTTAAGTGCGAAGATTACCAAATGCTAACTCCGGATCATGAGTAGGATAATTCCTCTCATATTCTTTGAGTTGTCGCGAGGCATAAAGCTATAACTTTTCCATGTTGCATGAGAACACATCCCAACCCTTTTGCCGAAGCATCATCGTAGATGACAAATCCTCCGAGCCAGGATGGTATTGTCGAAGCAGTCTTTGAAATAAGTCTCCTCTTGAGTTCTTGAAAACTCTTCTCACATTCTTCGCTCCAACCGAACTTTGTATCTTTTCGAGTCGGTGAGTCGATGGAGTAGCGATTCGAGAAAATCCTTCCACGAATCTCCGATAATAACCAAATTTAAACCGAGAAAGCTACGATTTCGGTCATCGATTTAGGTTGTTCCCGACTTTGAATAGCTTCAATCTTTCTTTGGGTCAACAGATATTCCATGACTTGATACCACGTGCCCAAGGAATGCTACTTCTTCAAGCCGAACTCGCATTTCTTCAACTTGGCATAAAGCTTATATTCACGAAGCTTTTGGAGTGTCGACCTCAAGTGTTGCTCATGATCTTCACGGCTTTTGGAATAAATAAGGATGTCATCAATAAAGGCGACCACAAAGTGATCTAAATATTCTTTGAATACTCGGTTCATCATATCCATGAAGGCAAAGTAGGAGCATTAGTCAATCCAAAGGACATGACTAGGAATTCATAATGCCCGCATCGAAGAGTTACGAAAGCCGTCTTTGGAATGTCGTGATTCTAATCTTCAATTGGTGATATCCAGGAACGAAGATCAATCTTTGAAAAGAATTTGGCTCTTAATCGTGGTCAAACAGTCATCAATACGTGGCAATGGATACCTATTTTTGATGGTGACATGATTCAACTCTCGATAATCAATACAAAGTCGCATACTCCCATCTTTCTTCTTCACGAATGTAACAGAGCACCCCAAGGAGAAGTACTAGGGACGAATAAAGCCAATGTCTAACAATTCCTGCGGTTGGGTCTTTAACTCACGAAGTTCAATAGAGCCATTCGATATGGGGCTTTGGAAATAGGTTTTGTATCGGGTTCAAGGTCGATACAAAATTCAATTTCACGCCCTGGGGCAGCGGGAAGTTCTTTGGGGGAATACGTCAGAAATTTATTAACAATAAAATATCGCTCAAAACCGGCGTATTTTGTTTAAATCGTGACATGAGCTAAGAAAGCTTGACATCCGCTTTTTCAATAAACGAATAGCTTTATGGCTTGAGATGACCGTGATTGATTTTAATGGTTTGGTCGTTTGAATTAGCATAATAGGTTGATTAGGAATATGAAAGCTAACAACCTTACGAAAACAATTAATTTTTGCATGATAAGTAGTTAACCAATCAATCCCCTAGAATCACGTCAAATGCAAGTATTTTTAATGAAATAAGATCGACGGGTAATGTGAGGGTACCGATTTGAACCAAACAAGACTTATAAGCAAGTGGATATAATGAAGGTTTCTCCCAACTGGAGTTTTCACAGATAAGTCAAAGTCTAATTTCTCCGAGTCAAATTTAATCGATGAGCGCAAAGTAGGAGAAATAAAAGAATGGGTAGAAACCAGTATCAAATAAAGTATAGATTTCATTAGAGTTTATGATAAGCTTATCCGTGATGACCTCATTCGGGTTCCTTGCTTCTCTGGGAGGTCACAACAAACGCTCTCCTCAGACTACTGGGTTTGACTTTTCGGGGACTACTTTGGTGCCTCCATCCTAGTTGAATTTGTCTTCAGAACGCAAAAATCGAGCTAAGTGACCTTCTCTTCCACAATTATAACATGCTTTGACGACGACACGGCACGATTCGGACCGATGTGTCCCTCTTCTCCGCATTTGAAGCATATGATAGGTGGTCTTTCTCCTTCCTTAACAACAGGTCTTTGGTCGACGTCTTTCCATCATTGTTGAATCTCCATTTCTTGAAATGTCCATTCTTATTATTTTATTACGATTACCACCAAGTGGTTACCGTGATCGCCCTGTTGATTCCTCCACGCTTGTTGTCACCACTTCGATGACTACTTTCCATTTGGTATTATAATTTTGTTTACCGCTTCTTTTTAGTTGCGTTGACTGCTATTATCGCGCTCCACTAATCGGAGAGCCTATTTACAACATCCGAATACAAACACGGTTTATGAGAAATAAGATGTTGGACGTATCTCCGACTTCAAACCTCTTAAAAACATTCGTTCCATTCTCTCTTCATTATCCACCAAGTGGGGACTTAAACCGTGATAACTCCGCAAATTTTGCCTCGTATTGCGACACGGCCATATTGTTTTGTTCAACTTGATAAACTCCACCTCTTTTCGTGTGGAAAATACTTTCAGGAAAGTATTTGTCGTTGAATGACTCCTAGAACTTCTCCCAAGATATCTTGAAGACAAAGAAGTTGAGTCGTTTTACCGATTCCCACCCAAGAATCGCCTCTCCACGCAACATAAAAGCGTGAAAGGGAACTTTTGCTCCTCGGAGCATCCCAAGACATCAAATATCTTGGTAACTGCTTTATCCATGCTTCCTTGAAGTGGTTTTGGCTCTCCTTAAACTCCGGTGGTCCCAGCTCCTTGAATTGTTTAAGCGGTGACCGCCGAGAGTTTTCTCGTGTTTCTACCTACGTTTTGGGCGAGAGTCGCTTCTCGCTTTCATTGTTGCATAAATTGCATAAAGCCTCACGAACATTTGATCATTCATCATTTGGTCAAGTGTTTTTGTTTCACGTGAGGATTATCGCCTTCGACGATACACATTATCTTGATTATTGATATGTGGTGAATCAACGATCGCTGTGCTCCATTGCTATTCTCAACATTCTCGGATGTCATTTTCAGATATCGCCACAAAATAAAAGATTAATTGACATGTAACAATTATCTTTATATTTCAACAAACCAATAAAATAAAGACATAAACTTAGGTAGGTCATACTAACGAAGGTATTCCCCGCCTCCCTCCTAGTATTATTCTCACATCTTAGCTGGGATCATATCCCAAGCTACGATACCAATGTATGACGCCCCAAAATTAGGTATACATCACCCATCTTGGGTAGTCGGATACATGGTATGTAATTTAAATACAACTTACTAATATAACTGCCGTGTGTACAATACGACATAAACCGTGAGTTTGAATACAAATATTGTCTACTAGATATTATACAAACTCAAAAGAAGTCTTCATTACAATTATTATCACACTATTTCCGCGGAATAGTGAGGACTACTAATGCTATCCCTCGGACCATTACTCCGCTCCCGACTCGTCCCAAATATGTTCTCATTTCACGAAGAGAAAATGAAAGAAAAAAGGTGAGCTCAACTAGCCAAAGAAGAAATATTATGACTAAGATAATGCAGAATAAATTATCAATAGCCTTCAACATTGTTAATGTGAGACCCTAGATTTTATTAATAAAGATTTAAATTTTGTCAAAATAATTTTTTTAATATTATGGTGTGAATTTAAGATAATATTATAGTTGTGGGTAGTATTTATAAATTTTGCAAAGAATGCAAGTTGTTATAAAATATTCGTTTGGTGGGGAATATTCTTTTTTGTGGGAGAATATTAAATACGACGGCTCAATCATTAGTGGACCCCACATCGGAAGTATTGTCGTAGTTAGAAAAGCGACAAAATTATCTTTCTATAAAAATAACTACAGAGGTGTTACTGTTAAAAAATTGCTCAACTACCCGGTAGTAAAAAATACGATGTCTGGCGTAGTTGTATAGTAGCACACGATATTGATTATTGATGCTTATGTGAGAAGTCACTCGGTTTACGCTCAATTATTATACAATAATTGTTGCGATCATATCTCTTATATTATTGATTCAATTATTGTCACAAAGATCATCTCGTATAATATGTTATAGTATTAAATCAATAATTGAGATGACAAGTTATAAATGATTAATAATTGTTGAAAGATTAAATATGTGTTGATTAAAAATAAAATGATTTGTGGTAATATTTATTCAATCCTTGATGTATATAAAGAGTCTCATTATGAGACATTTTGTGGTAAGTTTGATTATTTTATGGGGGCCCATATGTCATCATCTAAGAGTCTCTTCACGTCAATAGTAATTACCTTCGTCAATAATAATTACCTTCATCAATAGTAATTACCTTTGTGAATAGTAATTACCTTCGTCAATAAGTAATTACCTTTGTGAATAGTAATTATCTTCGTCGATAGTAATTACCTTCGTCAATAGTAATTACCTTTGTGAATAGTAATTACCTTCGTCGATAGTAATTACCTTTACGAGCATCGAACCACTTGTCGTTTTTCACATTACTGAGCGTTGAACCACTTGTCGTTTCACATTCAAAGCGTCAAACCACTTTTCTTTTCACATCACCGGTCGTCGAGCCACTTGCCTTTTCACATGCAAAAAGTCTTAAGTTAGAAATCTTCTATAAATAGAGGCCTAGTGCTTCATTATTTTCACTTAATTCTTTGAAACTCTAGAAAGAGAAACTATAGAGAGAAAGAAGAAAAGTACTCGCTACTTCACCTTCGCCAATATTCAGTTCTTCTAAGGTAGGGAATATTATTTGTTGTATTCGTAAAGGGTGTTATTCTTTCTTATTCATGAAGAGAGCATTGTTATTCCATTGCTTATTATTACATTGGAATAACTTTGTATATGATTTACCCTATACTTGGTGACATTCTTTTATTATTCATTGGAACATCTTGTCGATTGTGAATTTCATCCGACTCGTTCCGTTATTATTATTCTGTTGGAATAACTTTGTCTATCTAATCGCATGCATGGTGATTTCTTTTGTTATTCCATTCTTTATTATACCGGTTAGTTAAAACTTTGACTTCTATACTCCATGAAATTAGTAGAATATCCTTGATATTTGCGTTTCATCCAAAGATCTTTTCATGGAAATATTCTTACGATCATTCTTGAATTTTACTCTACAAAACAAAGATTATCATTTTGACAATTTGGGACGTTAATAATTCCCGGATAAAATAATTCTTGAACTTGTTTTATTGAATTATTATGTCATTGTCATCATCCTCATGTTATATTATGTTATCTTCTACTTTACGTGTATAGATGAACTTAGTATGATTATGACCGAGGATCATTAAGTATAATCATGGCTTGTTATAAATGATGTGATAAAAGTCCTCGGTGGCTTTGTAATGCGTTGATGAATAGTTTTTGGTATGATTATGACCAGGGGTGATTCGGTAGTATAGTCATGACCATTGATAATTTGATGAATATCCTTGGCAGTAGTGCGAGGGGTGATTCGATGATGTGGATTATTTATTAAAGTCGAGTCTCAAATTATAATGATGATGAAAAACCTTTTAAAACCTAAAAGATAGTAGACTTTATTCTCTACTTGACTCTTTTAATGGATTGCTTATTCATTGCAGATTAAACTTGTTGTTCATTGTATTTTATCGTTTAACACCATTTGAAGGCTAATGATAAATTATTTCGCATTATCTTAGTCATAATATTTCTTCATTGGGCTAGTTGAGCTCACCTGTCTTTCACCTTTTTCTTCGTGAAATGAGAACACCATTTGAGACGAGTCGGGGAGCGGAGTAATGGTCCAGAGGATAAGATTAGTAGTCCTCACTATTCGTGAAATAGTGTGATAATAGTAGTAATGAGGACTCCTTTTGAGTTTGTATAATATCTAGTAGACAATATTTGTATTCAAACTCACGATTTATGTCGTATTGCATACCTACGCTTATATTAGTAAGTTTTATTTGAATTTATGTACCATGTAAGTGGCGACCCAAGATGGGTGACGATACCTAATTTTAGAGCGCCACGCTTAAACCGATAAAATATAATAAACATCAAGTTTAAGCTGCGCAGTGGAATAAGCAATCCATTAAAAGAGTCAAGTAGAAAATAAAATCTACTATCTTTTATGATTTAAAAGGTTTTCATCTTTGTTATAAATTTGAGACTCAAACTTTAATAAATAATCCACATCATCGAATCACCCCCGCACTACTACCAAGGATATTCTTTAAGATCCGACCACAATTATTCCCGCACTACGGGCCAAGAATAGTTGTGTATTCATTAATGGTCATGATCATGCCAACAACTCGTCCATCAATGCACTACTACCATCGAGGACTTTTACCACATCATTTGTAACATTACGGCCATGATTACACAGAATAATCCTGGTCATAATCATACCAAGTCCATCCATGCTCTACGTGCCACAGATGACTTTTAAAAAATATAAACATGAGGATGATGACAATGATATAAGAATTCAATAAAACAAGTTCAAGAATTAAGTTATTCAGAACTAATAACATCCAAACTGTCAACATGATAATCATCGCTTTGTAGAGTAAAATTCAAGAATGATCGTAAGAATATTTCCATGAAAAGACATCTTTGGATGAAACGCAAATATCAAGAGGATATTCTACTAATTTCATGGAGTATAAGTCAAAGTTTTAACCAACTGGGTATAATAAAGAATGGAATAACAAAAGAAATCACCGTGCATGCAGATCTTGCATGATATAAAAGTTATTCCAATGAATAATAATAACGGAACCGTGTCGTGAAATTCACCGCAAGCGGATGTTCCAAATGTAATAATAAAGATGAAACTGATCCGGTGTAAAACACACATATAGGATATTCCAACAGAATGATAAAGATTTTAACCAGTGGGTGTAAAACACATGCACAGGATGTTCCAACAGAATAATAAAGACGGAATCAGGTCCGGTGTAAAACACACAGACTGGATGTTCCAACAGAATAATAATGTGACGCCCCCAAAATTAGGTATCGCCACACCCATCTTGGGTCGCCACTTACATGGTACATAAATTCAAATACAAACTTAATTATACATCTGTCGTGTAACATACGACAATACATAAACTGAGAGTTCTAATAGGAATATTGTCATTTAGACAATATCCATACTCAAGGAGTCCTCATTACAATTATTATCACACTATTTCACAGAATAGTGAGGACTACTAATGCTATCTTATGGACCATCACTCTTTTCCCCGACTCGTCCCAACTATATTCTCATTTCAAGAAGAAACGGTGGAAAGAAAGGGTGAGCTCAACTAGCCCAAGAAGAAATATTATGACTAAGATAATGCAGAATAAATTATCAATAGTCTTCAACAATGTTAAACCCGATAAAATACAATAGACAACCGGTTTAAGCTGCAATTTGAATACGATCCATTAAAAGAGTCAAGTAGAGAATAAAGTCTACTATCTTTTATAATTTAAAGGTTTTCATCAATTTTTATCATCGAGACTCAAACAATGAATAAACCACAATATCTAATCATCCTCGTATACCGCGGTCAAGGATTTTCATCAAATTATCAATGGTCATTGTGGCGCCCCCAAAATTAAGTATACATCACCCATCTTGGGTCGCCACTTTACGGTATGTAATTTAAATACAACTTACTAACATAAGCGTAGGTATGCAATACGACATAAAGCGTGAGTTTAAATACAAATATAAATCTACTAGATATTATACAAACTCAAAAAGGAGTCCTCATTACAATTATTATCACTTTATTTCTGCGAATAGTGAGGACTACTAATGCTATCTTCGGGACCATCACCGTTTTCCCGACTCGTCCAAATTTATATTCTCATTTCCTCAAGAGAACGGTGAAAGAAAGGGTGAGCTCAACTAGCCCAAGAAGAAATATTATGACTAAGATAATGCGAATAAATTATCAATAGTCTTCAACAATGTTAAACTAATAAAATCAATAGATAACAAGTTTAAGCTGCGGTGAATATCTGATCCATTAAAAAGATTCAAGTAGAAAATAAAGTCTACTATCTTTTAGGTTTTAAAAGGTTTTTCATCTTTGTTATAAATGAGACTCACTTTAATAAATATTCCACATCATCGAATCACCCCCGCACTACGGGCCAAGGATATTCTTTAAGATATCACGACCACAATTATTCACGCACTACTACGGCCAAGAATATTTGTGTATTCATTAATGGTCATGATCATGCCAACAATCGTCCATCAATGCACTACTACCAATCGAGGATTTTACCACATCATTTGTAACATTACGGTCATGATTACATCGAATAGTCTCGGTCATAATCATACCAAGTCCATCTATGCACTATGTGCCACGAGATGACTTTAAAAAATATAAACATGAGGATGATGACAATGATATAAGAATTCAATAAAACAAGTTCAAGAATTATTTTATCCGGGGAATTATTAACGTCCAAATTATCAACATAATCTTGTTTTGTAGAGTAAAATTCAAGAATGATCGGAAGAATATTTTCATGAAAAAGATATTGGATGAAACGCAAATATCAAGGATATTCCACTAATTTCATGGAGTATAGAAGTTAAAGTTTTAACCAATTTGGGTATAATAAAGAATGGAATAACAAAAGAAATCACCACGCATGCGATGTAGGCCGCACAGCACGAGTTATTCCATCGAATAATAAAGAAGCGGAACAAAGTCGGTGAAATTCACAAGCCGGATGTGATGTTGAGAATAATAAAGATGGAACCGAGATCCGGTGTAAAACACACGAGATAGGATATTCAACGAGAATGATAAAGACGCGAAACCAGTCGGTAGGTAAAAAACACATGACAGGATGTTCCAAGAATAATAATAATAAAGGCGGAACCGTGTGCCGTGTAAAACACATGATGCAGGATGTTCCAATGAATAATAGAAGAATGTCACCAAGTATAGGTAAAAGCAGATACAAAAGTTATTCCAGCAGAATAATAAGCAATGGAATAACAACAGTTCTCTTCATTGAATAAGAAAGAATAACACCCCTTACATTTGGTAGGAGATTGAATCTGCGGTGTAGTAGTAATAAAATACTCTTCTTCTTTCTCTCTTATTCTCTATACTTTCTCTCTATAGCTTGAATGAATTCGTGAAAAATAATGAAACCCTAGGCCTCTATTTATAGAAGATTTCTAGCTTAGCTTGCGCCGTGTGAAAAGGCAAGTGGCTCGACGACTAATGATGTGAAAAGAAAAGTGGTTTGGCGCTCAGTAATGTGAAACGACAAGTGGTTCGACGCTCAGTAATGTGAAACGACAAGTGGTTTGACGTCTGGTAAAGGTAATTACTATTAACGAAGGTAAATACTATTGACGAAGATAAATACTATTCACAAGGGTAATTACTTATCGACGAAGGTAATTACTATCGATTTAAGAGACTCTTAGATGATGACATACGAGCCCCCATAAAATAATCAAACTTACCACAAATCATTTTTTTCATCAACACATATTTAATCTTTCAACAATTATTAATCATTTATAACTTGTCGTCTCAATTATTGATTTAATACTATAACATATTATACGAGATGATACTATATGACAATAATTGAATCAATAATATAAGAGATATGATGCGGTGACCATTTGTAGTAATAATTGAGCATAATTTGAGTGACTTCTCACGTAAGCATCAATAATCAATACCGCAAGTGCTACTACGCAACTACGCCGACATTCATTTACTTTTACCGGGTAGTTCAACAGCTTTTTAGCAGGTAACACCTCATAGTTATTTTTATAAAATGTTTTTATCGTTTTCTCAATCCGACAATAATTACATTGTGGGGTCCACCAATGATTGAGCCATTATGCGAATATTCCCTAACAAAAGAATATTCCAGACCAAACGAATATTTTATAACAACTTGCATACTTTGCAAAATTTATAAATATTACCCACAACTATAACATTATATCAAATTTATTCCATAATATTCTAAAATAATATTTATAAAAAAAATTCATCTTTATTTATAAAAGCTGGGGTCTTATAGTCATGACTATACCGAATCACCCCTGGTTATAATCATACCAAAAACTATCCATCACTGCATTACAGTGCCATCGAGGACTTTTGTCACCTCATTTTATATCAAGCCATGATTATCCGAATGATCCCAGTGTCATAATCATACTAAGTTCATCTATGCACGTAAGCCAAAGATAACATAATATAACATGAGGATGATGACAATGACATAATAATTCAATAAAACAAGTTCAAGAATTATTTAATCCAGGAATTATTAACGTCCAAATTGTCAACATGATCTTTGTTTTGTAGAGTAAAATTCAAGAATGATCGGAAGAATATTTCCATGAAAGATCTTTGGATGAAACGCAAAATATCGAGGATATTCTACTAATTTCATGGAGTCTACAGAAGTCAAAGTTTTAACTTAATGGGTATAATAAAGAATGGAATAACAAAAGAAATCACCACGCATGCAGATACTTAGCGATGTAGACGGAGTTATTCCAATAGAATAATAATAACGGAACGGTCGGGTGAAATTCACACAAGAAGGGATGATCCAATGTAATAATAAATTTGAATAATAAACAATGGAACCGGTCCGGTGTAAAACACACGAGCAGGATATTCCAAATGAATAATAAATGCGGAATAATAAACAATGGAACCGGTCCGGTGTAAAAAACACATGATGAGGATATTCAGCGAATAATAAAGAATGGAATAATGAGAAGAAGATCACCAAGTATAGGGATTCACGTATCTGAGTTATTCCAATGAGAATAATTAAGAATGGAATAATATAAGGATTTCACCAAGTATAGGGTATGTCGGCGTATACAAGGTTATGTATAGGGTATGCCACTTTTACGAGTTATTCCAACGTAATAATAATGAATGGAATAATGAAGTTCTCTTCATGAATCTGAAAAGAATAACACCCTTACGGGCACAACAAATAATATTCCTACTTAGTAAAAGACTTTGGATATCAAAGTAGTGAAGTACCATAATACTCTTCTTCTTCTTTTCTCTATAGATTTTCTCTCTATAGCTTCCTCTATAATTCTCTCTCTAGATTTTCAAAGATTGAATTAGTAAGAAAATAATGAAGGAATGAGCTTCATTTATAGGAAAATAGAATGCATAGTAATTAATCCATGAGCGGTCCAGATTGATTTACTTTAATCGGACGGTCCATATTTAAAGCAAAATCTTTTAAATAAAATATAATATATTCTATTTATATAAAAATATTTTACTATACAAACACTATGCAACACTACGCAAAACACTACGTTAAAATATATATGCGTAATAAAATATAATATATTTTATTTATAGAATAAACTTTAATAAAGTATTACATTTTTATATAAAAGATGTTTCGCATTTTATTACGTTAATAATACTGAATAAAACAAAACGTCATTATCATTATAATAATTCATATTATTAATCGATAATAATGGAATCAAACCGGTGAGCTTTCTCACATAAAGATCGATAATCAATACCGTCAGCATTACTGCAACCACACGACATCTTTGTCTTTTTTACAGTAGTTCAACAAAGATCACACGGTGAAACTTCCGCCGTTATTTCAATAAAATATTTTTGTAGCTTTTCAAACGACAATAATCATGTAGGGTCCAAACGATTGAAATAGTAGTTATTTCGCTAAAAATATTCCCCGACCAATTTTATAACCACTTTACTTTCAAAAATAATAATTTTCGATCCCATCAACGATTGAAGTAATACGAATATTCTTCAAACCTTAATAAGGAATATTAAGCCAATATAATATAAGCAAACCTGCATCTTTGCAAAATTTATAAATATTACCCAATAACTATAACATTATATCAAATTATTCCATAATATTGAAAAATAATATTTATAGAAATTCATCTTTTATTTATAAAATTTGAGGTGGCTTACAACAGATACCAAAAGTTAATTTATCCCTTTATATTTATAGTCAACTTTAATTTTCACATTTTTAAGAAAGAAAGTTAAGTGTACTTGTTTCTCTATTAATTATTTAATTGTCAAAATTCTTTATTTTGTTAAACATATCCCAGAAATAATTTTAAGAAAGAAAATATGAAGAATAATTTATAAATTCAAATTTGTGACAGAAATTGACTCTTAAATTTCATTTCAACTATTTCACTTAATAAAATATTCACATGATCTGCTCTTTTGTAAACATGCCACTTAATATTAAGATTTATTAAGATCCCCAACAATATGCATGCATGTATTTAATATATATATATATATATATATATATATATATATGACAGAGACACTGCCATAATAATATCCACTTACACTAAAGGCGGCATACGGCGGATGTCGGGATGTAATGAAGAAAACGCAGCGATGAATATCGACTCACCAAGTATCTAATCTTTCTAAAAATCTGACTCAATGTCTGAGAGAAAAAGAAACTTATGTTACGGTGATTTCGATTCCCAACCAGCCACTACATTTATGAGAGAAAATGTTATGCAGCAAGCGGAACTTGACACAACAACACGATGGCTTTACACTACTATTCCGCCACAAAATCAGCCATCTTCCCCAACAACCAAAATTAGAACCCACTAATTCTAGAATTTTACAAACCTAATTTAGTATCGGTTACCTCCTTAAATTCTTAACAAATTATCGTTCATTTTAACGATTTCAAATTTGTGGACATATATCAACTTATATATGTATATATCCAAAATTACAACGATCAGCAGTAGGATCAAATTTATAACTCGAAATATAGTGAAGAACCTTGATTTTTGGACTATTAGTCATCGGACGATTTCATTCAAAATTTCACCACGAAAATACGGAATTGATTCAAATTTTACGATTGAAACTACTTATAGACTTCTTTTGATAAATTTTTAATTATAGTATAACTATGAAATCTTGATAAAACACGCCATCGTTAATTAAACGACATAAATACATACGTAAATCCATCATTTATCCACATCAAATAAATATTTTAACATCATAAATCAATAACTATTATTCTGGTAATATACTGCCTATTTAAATATATAATATTTAAATTTTAATTATAGTATAACTATGAATTCAATATAATGCGTGAATTACACCAAATGTAAAGGAAAAGAAAGAAGTCTCTACTATTTAAGTGTGCTACTGCTATGTCCTACTCTATATTTGTCTAATTGTCTTCCTACTTTATACACACAAATTTTTAACGAAACCAAAAGGTAAAATTAATTATAATTAAAACAAATGTAAATAACCACCAACTTGATAAAATAATGTAAAATGAATTATTCTAAACTCGAATAATGCATGGTTAATTGTTTATTAGTGACAATAATAATAATAATTGGTCATCATGAATATAACTGTATGATTTTAATATATTAAATTAATTAAAAGTAACTACATTAATAACATCCACAAAACAGGATCTACGACCAACATAAATATGAATAATCCCGACATGAAATAAAGGCAAGAAAAGAAAAATCAATAGACCATCACTTTAGCCAGCATTAGTATCTTTTTTATTTTAGTAACTGAATTTTTATACAATATAAAATTATAAAACTATATTGCCGTATAAGCATCAACTTCACCATTAACTTCAAGTTAACTTATGTGAGATTTTATCCTAATCCACAATATAGTGATTATGCCTTATTAATTAGACGTAAATTTACAGGAAAATTAAACTATGTTATTTTTTTATTTTTAAATACTTAAAATTATGATTTTGTTGCTAATTAACCTGAAATTATAGCTCTAATGATCCATCAAGTGGTTTTGAGTTTTAAGATTGTGGAACTGGCTACTTAGTCAATCTTAAATAAACTTCTTCATGTTTGGCCAAACGTAAATAAGTTTGAAACATCTGTATATGTTACTCATTCGTCTAGATTCTAGAATCTAAATAAAATAATATTTTTTGGGCTTTAACTTCATGACTCATAATATAAATTAATTGGAAAAGGGTTAGTAGAGAGGAGGCGAAGCGACGACTAAATTTTCGAGGTGGTTGCATCAAGGTCGCAAAGGTGCTGGGGGCGAAAACCCCGTAGTATAGTCTTGCCATGGTAAAAGTATGGGTACTGGAGCAAGTCGGGTGAGAAAGGCGAGGCGTCTTGCACTGAGAAACTTGGGTTAGTAGGCATGGTGGCACGTTGTGTCAAGTCATTTGAGGCCATGGAAATCTTGAGAAGTCGGAGGCGTACACATTGTATTTGGTCGGCGTCCTGACTTATGTGAGTTGTTAATTGGAAAGGTATTATGGGTAATTGTGTAATATAAAGTAAGGTTGTATTAGGATTAGTAGGATATATACTATCTATCAGAAAGACTACATGTAATCCGTAGCGAATCATTAATAAACAATAAATTCATGCCATGAAAGACCCAAATTGAAGAACCACGTAAATCTTCTTGTCTTCTTAATTCTCTATCGCCACGACGTGTGATCCTATAATTATAACAATTTTATTAAATGATTACATGTTTTCTACACGAAAGAAAAGGTGAGAAATTAAGTTTCAAAGTGTATGCTTTTATATGTTGTTTATGTTCTTTAAGTTGCAAACG
Source organism: Panax quinquefolius (assembly GCA_020205615.1). Taxonomy (NCBI): domain Eukaryota; kingdom Viridiplantae; phylum Streptophyta; class Magnoliopsida; order Apiales; family Araliaceae; genus Panax; species Panax quinquefolius. The sequence continues at coordinate 17,107,916 of CM035162.1, read as the reverse complement.
ATGAAAGCCAAAAAACAAGCTCTGTTTTCGATCCATAAAAATGTGAATGGTGCGGTGACATTGCATCTCGAACATTCAGATTAAGAGTGTAATCGAATAATTTAGGTACTCATATTTATTTCTTAGCTAGATCAGATTATCTCTTAATACAAATATGTAAACTTTTAAAAAGTATTAAGAGATAGACAATTAAGATACAATCAAACACCAAAACATGATCAATCATTCTAATTCACATTAATAGGATTACTCTTTCTTAGCCACTCTGCCTGTATGATACACAAATGTAATATGGTGCGGAGAAATCTAAGGTTTAGCTTTTCTCTTTGAACAACTAGCGTTTCAAGATAAATCAATTTTTTTTTTTTTTTTTTTTATTTATTGAGAGCTGATACTTACAAGTCGGCCAGCCGACCATTGGTGAACCATATATATATATATTTTGAATAAATACCCTACCATACGAAAAAGTTGACAAATTTAAATTTACATGGAGCTTTATGGCTAGCTATCATTGTGGCCCATGGATGATGGATCAGTAGGTTTCAGTTATTTGAAACCGAATCGCCAACCGCTAATCATCACTCAGCTAGTAAACTGGCCTAGCTGGTGGAGTCTTAATACACAATTACGGATCCGGTTAATATGAAGTTATTTTTTTGATAAGTTGATCAATTAACTAATAAAATAGTGACGCATATACAACCTCGCCTGCATGTCAGTATTCTATTAGTCAAATTGACCAACTTACCCTAAAATAAACTTCATACTAACCACTTCTCACAATTACACACCCTAGGGTCTAGGGCCTAGGGCCTAGGCTATTATATGGTCTGGTCTCTCACGAAATTGTTTTTTCTGGATTAAATTAAATTCCTTCTATTATACTTATTTTTTAATTTTACTTAATATACATTTAATGATATAAATATTATTTTTAACAACATTTTTAGCAATATTTCTAACAACACAAATTTTACAACAAATTTTATTGTGTTGCTATGTTTGCGACAAATTTTATTTTATTAATAATGTCAATATTTGTGTTGGTGAATGTATATTAAAAAAAACTAAGGGATAGATGTAACAAGAGAATTTTAATCCGGAGAAATCAAATTTGTTATTCTAGTATTCATTTTTTTTTTTTAAAAGTTTCTCTTGCATAATTTACGAACTTTGAAGATATATTCTTATTACACATTTATCTTTAAATTTATAATCTTTCAATTTAGTAAAAATGATATGATAATAAAATTGTGATGCTAAATTTACATTCAGTCATTAAATTTTCAAATGTGCGGAAAAGAAAAGAAATAAATGAAAAATTTATTTTTTCTGTCCAATTTTTTTCTATTGAGTTTTTTAATGAACAAAAAAAAGAAGAAATTGACGAAAAACTTGGTCCTTTTTTTTGCCAAACATTTTTTTGTCCAAAAATAAACGGATTTGAACGAAAAATTAAATAATATAAAATCATCTTTTATAAAACCTATTATACCATCTAGATTATAAACGTAATAACAATTAATATAAAGGTAACTTAGTAACTTAAATATGTAACTTTTAAGTTTTTTTTCATTTATAAACTTTTTCTTTTCCATTATAAATTAAATTTTTCATTCTTTTCTTTTATGTCCCAAACTTAGAACAGAGTGTTAATGACATTATATTATTGTCATATTTGGTGCAAGAATTACATTAATTTATTCACGTAACTGGTAATAAAAGAATTGACATATAAAATCGCAAGATATATCGTAACAAATTGTTATAATGACGGTTCTACTTCTATTTTACGGCGTTAGAAATTTAATAAAGAAGAAAATTTGTAATATATATTTATTTATATTCCCATAATTTAGTCTTGTTCTCATTCCACAAATTTAATCCAAAAAATATATAATAATAAAATAGAACTCAATTTGAATTTGGACAGGAAAACACAAATACGGTTCAGATTCATTCTAATTGATTTGGACGGAAAATCACAAGAACATTTCAGATTCATTATAATTTTCAGATTATTGAAATGGAGAGAAAGTATTTCGTTACGCCGTGCCTTTAGAGACAATAATTATATATGCGTTTTTATATAACGTGGTCCATGTAATGAGCCAAATTATTTAGTTCAACAATCACATTTTGCAGCTTACCCATATATATATATATATATATATATATGGTTTTTTAAAACAACTAAAAAAAAAAAAATTTAATATTTTATGGAACCGAAATTTTTCCATAATACTGATGTTTTTAGGCGTGATTTGGATACCTATACCAAAAAATATATATGCAGTCCACACAGACGGTATGTAATAACCCCCAAAATAGGTTCATTCCATCCAACCCATTCTCGAAGTCGCCAAATATATGGTACGAAAAACAACTACAACTTTATTACAACAATTGTCGTGCAAAATACAACAACACATATCTTTGTGAGTTTGGATACAAATATATACCAATGTAGTACGTCACAATGACACCTTACATAAAAGGTATAGTCAAAAGCATTTTAGAAATTAGAATCTTTGGGAAGTGCTCGAGAAACCTTCATACGTGGGAGGCCATGCTTTTAGGTTATGGTAGATATCATATGGCCGCAATTATCCTTGGTCAATCTAATAAACCCCAAAAGAAAAACGAGAAGATTACTATCATATTCTTCCCAATGGTGAGTCTTCTCTCGACATATCATTATCTCCATTGTCTCTAATTGGGTATTATACTCCAAACAAACACCAAGATTATATAGGTAGTGCTTGTAAATATACTCAGCAAGTGGATGAACACAACCATGTCTTATGATAACACGAGGTTGTATGTCATTAGACATCTTGTATGATAGTGACAAAACACCCTTCCAAGTTAAATTCACCTCATCCTCAACATCTATAGACCACCACTCTATTCCTCGTATCGCACTTTCGACCCAAATTTTACACTTTTATTACACGAAAGGAATTGTGAAACAAAAGGGTGAAGCACAACTAGCTCGATAAAGAATATTATGACTAAAGATAAATAAATTATCAATAGTCTTCATCAAGAATAAATCGGAGATTTAGAACATATGGTAGATGATAAAACTTTTCAAACCATAGTTCAGTGGAATGAAGCGATCCATTAGAAAGTCGAATAGATATAAAGTCTATTGTCTTCTCCATGTTAAAATCCACCAACAATGTTTTTATCCTCGTAACATCAATCAACAATTCACATCCACAATCACGTGTATAACTCATAATCGTAATTGTAGTTACGAATTCCTTTCCTCATCCAAGACAAAGATAATTTTCATCACTTGTCTTTACCGAAACATCAAAGATCATGGTTATACCAAATCACGCGGTTCGCATTCATAATCATCTTAATAAATTCATCTTTGCACTACGGCCAAAGATATTTATCAACGATTCATCTTTACACTACAGCTGGTAAAGATATTCAACAATGGGTCATCTTTGCATTACAAGCCAAAGATATTCATCGATAATTCATCTTTGCACTACTAAATTAAAGATATTCAACAACAAAGTCATCTTTGCATTACAAGCCAAAGATATTCATCAATAATTCATCTTTGCACTACAAAATTTAAAGATATTCAACAATGTGTCATCTTTGCATTCACGAGCAAAAGATATTCATCAATAATTCATCTTCAGACTCTATGGCCAAAGATATTCAACAACAGTCATCTTTGCATTACTGAAGCAAAAGATATTCATCAATAATTCATCTTTGACCATCTTTGGCTAAAGATATTCCTCGATTGGTCGTGTTCATTTAAACACTCATTCATCTTTACACTCTGAGCCAAAGATATTCTTGTAAATCATTCATCTTTGCATTGGTTTTATCCACGTCAAAAATACCTCAAAAATAATCATAGTGGTGTAAAATTCAAGAATGATCAAAACATGGATACAATCAAAGCTAGTATCCGAATAGATATTTTAGATGAAAAGAAAAATTTTCATTTTTCTATTGAATAGTCAAAGTATTCGTGAATAGTGTCATTATACGTGAATAGTCAGAGTACACGTGAATAAGTAACTCCCAGATACACCAAAAGATAGAAATTCCATAAAAAACATCTTCACGCTTAATAATAGTACTCGTGAATAGTAACTTCGTGAATAGTAACTCATGAATAGTAACTCGTGAATAGTAACTCATGAATAAGTAACCTGACATGAAAAAGTTTCAAATTTGATAAAAAGTTCCAACCAATATTTCAACATAATGATATTGAAGAAATAATATCATCCGAGAAGAAAATAACATCCCTACCTCGAAGACAAGATTTCTAATTGAAACACCGGATATAGTCTTTGAAGGGAACTTGCATAATCTAACAATACTCAAAGTATACTCAAAATACTCATAAGAATACGCTCGATAATATAGAGAGAGAAAGAGAAAACTTGTTTCGGTGTGATTTTCAATTCTAACTTAAATTTCTATTTATAGGAAAATGTTAAGCACGCTTGTAGAAGCGAACTTAACTACGCAACACGATGGCTTTACACTCGCTACTATTCCCACCCACCACATTTGAAAATTCAATTGAGCACATTTCTCACCAACCAAAAGTGGGGCCCACCAATTCTAGAATTTTCCACCAAAATCATTTATAACCTAATTACGAATCATCACCTCTTAAAATTCATAACAAATTATCGTTCATTTTTAACGGTTCAAAATTTGTGAACATATACTCAACTTATATATGTATAACATATCCAAAAATCCCAACGATCCAATTCACGATTAAAAATTATAACTCACATAATAAAGTCAGAAAAACTTCGATTTGATCTTTTAATACCTCCAATCCGACCAAAATACCGATAAAATACCTCAACATTAATTCCTTCATTTATAACCACATAAATAAATCCATCATTTATATCCACATCAAATAAATATTTCATTGTCATATAAATCAATAATTAATTATTCATAAATAATATTATAGAATCACAATAACGACAACCAGCAAGTTCGAGAAAGAGGGGCTTTCCAATAAGAATTTCTCTCTTCTTGGCGTTGATTAAGTGACCAAACCTCTCCTCGTGAACTTTCTAGACATTGCCAATAATGTTATCTAATAATATTATTCAAATAATATGAATTATTGATCCGATAATGGAGATATCGTGCAAATGACAATTATTGAACAACAATAATATAAAATATCAACGCATCAATTATTGAATCAATAAAATAAAATATTGAAGCAAGAATTACCGTGAATAATTATTGAGTAAAGGCCTTCTTACGTAAGAATCAATAATTCAAAAAAATGCATGTAATCTGGTGTCTCTTCTTTGCAACAACGCCGTATTACTTTATTTTCAACAAGGGTATTCCAACAAAGTGTTAACCAGTAACGATTACGTCGTTATTTATAAAAACTTAATTTTGTCATTTTCTTCATCAAGCCGGTTATTATTTATGGGTCCCACAAATAGTCGCGCTGTCGCATTTAATACTCTCTAACGTAAAAGAATATTCCACGACCAAACGTAATATTCTCAAACAATAATGAATACTTTATACCCCTTGCATGTATTTTTGAAAAAAATTTCATATATCACCCTTAACTTTAACTTTTATCAATTTAACCATTTCTTGAATAGAAAAATTGAATACTTTTATTTCATAAAATTAGGGTCTTACATGCATTGTATAGACTTGTTTTGTTATATGTATTCAAAGCAACACCTAAAACATTTAGTATTATGAAAAATTTCGTTCCATAAAATATTAAACTTTTTTTAATTGTTTTAAAAAAAAATAAAAAAATCGCGCTTTGTAGTATCGTGAAGAGTCCTTACCGATCTTGATTATATATATATATATATATATATATATATATATATATATATATATAAACTCCTAATATCAAATATTTAGTCTTTTTTTTTTGAAAGTTAACTTTGGGAGTACAATATAATTTCATAATTAAGTACATTATCATTGTTATAATATCAAAAATTAATCATGCCTCGCTAAATGAGGAATAAATAAACTCATAACCAAACAAAACTCGAATAAAAAGAAAACAAGTTTTAGATAAAGGAAAAATTAAACTCAACTAAGTAATAATCGAAACTGAGATTTAAATGTCACAATACCTCAGTCTTAGCCACTGGGCAAAACTCGATTCTTATCACTGGATCCGGTTAGCATGGAGTTTATTTTTGGGTAAGTTGATCAATTGATCAATTGACCAATAAAATGCTGACACACAGAGCCTCGCCTGCATGTCAACACTCTATTAGCCAATTGATCAACTTACCCAAAAATAAACTCATGCTAACCACTTCCCTCATCACTAGGCTTAACCACTAATCAATGTTTATAGCCTAAAAGATTCTCATCTTCTAATGGCAACGGATATGATACATTGATACTCTTTTATTGAAAGAAAAACATTTACAAATGAAACTCAGTGGAATAGAAAAAGTAGTTCGCAGTATAAATTTAGTCCATACATGAGATTAAATGTATTAAACTCTGTGACAATTTCTCATATCATTTTATATTTACTACTAATAAAAAGAGAACCCTTTTTGGCAAACAATTTGTTTGTTTTTTGTTGAAAAAATGAGACTGCTATTGGAATGTAGGAACTAGGAAGTAGTAAAAGATTATGTGAGATAATGGTATCAAGTCCAACAAGTACTAGGGCTGTACTTTTCAGATTTTCAAACAAGATAGAAGCAATATGGAGACATGACCCATACTATGATACTACTATAATTTCATCAGGACTACTTCGTTTAAAGCCCACTTCTTGGTACCCACAAATTCAAATTCAAATTCAAATTCAAATTCAAAAATAATAATTAAAATTCAAATATTCAAAGTTTGACAACGCTATCTTCATCCTCCCTTCACGGTCATCTTTCGTCCTCCCTTCGCCGCTTCAACACCGTGGGACGCCGATCTCTCCTTAATTCATTACTACCACAACCGACATTCATGAAGGTTGATTTAGTCCGTAAATTTAAAAGAGAAAATGATAAATTTTAAAAGTGCAGTTGGTATCAAATATTTATACAAAAAGTAACCATTTTAGTTTTTGTGGGTAATCGAGAGAAATTTCCATAGGTTACAGTAACCAAAACTTACAAAGGTAACAATTTTAGTTTTTGTTGGTTACATTTGTATTAAGGTTAGGCTACCAATTATAAAGATGAAAAAAAAAATCTATAATAAATTTTTATAATTAATTGAAACCAATAAAAGCTGCATTAGTTACTTTTGTATTAAAGTTCCGCTATTTGTATTATAAAAAATAATCACATATAGATTTTTTTAATTAATTAGTAACCCAATAAAAGCAGTAATTAGTTACATTTGTATAAAGTGTTAGCTACCAAGCGATTATTAAATTAAATAAAAAAAAAATCTATAATAGATTTTTTAAAATAAATTAGAAACCTAATAATTTGAATTTAAGCTACTTTATGAATGTTTAACTACCAACCGTCATTATAAGAAAATTGCAAAGAATATGAAAGACGACGCCGTGTTGCAAATGAGGTGGGGATGAAGAGAGGACCATGGATGACGGAAAAGGACGAATGTTGTCCACTTACATCAAGAGAGAAGGAGAATGGCGGTGCGGTGTTGCGTGTTGGGTAAATCGACTTGGTTGCATGTGAAGGATATAGCCTCATCTTTGCAGTTGGAAATTTTCCTGTCAATGAATTGGAGCGATTGCGCAGACGAAGAACTTATTTGAAACTAGTGGTAGTTGAATTCCTTACAAGAACTCATTGATTCATCGGCAAGAGAATATTCTTTTCAGATTGAATGGTTCCTGGAATAAAATTGTTTGGGAAATCTTGCCCCTTGGTTTGCTGAATAGGAGCAGTTCAGGATAATATATATATATTATGCGAGGGAGGGAGTATACGAAAGGAATAAATGCATATAGACTGAAAAACACAAAACATGTTTGAAAAAATGTATTGATAGGGATGTTGATCGAACTAGTGCTACTGCATCCACTCACGTACTCCTCAACAAACAATAATTGTTTGCTACCAATAATGCATATATAGAGAGAGAGAAAGAATACGTTGAATGAAGAAGAATGCCATGATATTAAGCTGCCGGTTATTTATAGATAAGGAGAGATAGAAGAAGCCAGTGTGTATAACTAATCCTTAAATTAAGGAATTTTAATTGAATACTAATTCCCCTAAATTAAGGAATCATAATTGCACTAGTATTGTAAATAAAATATGGAAGTGTATTAGTTGTGTAATTATTATATGAGTGCACTATTGTTGGAATTTTTTAAAAATGTAATAAAATATGTAAATCACCTATAAAAAACTTGAACAAAATAATCCGACTTTAAATTACAAAAGACAACTTCATCTCATATCCATAATCTAATTATTTGGTTAAAACTACTTGAAGTTAAAATTTAGTTGATCATAAAAAAAAATTACTAGACAACTACCAAAAACAACGAATCTAAATTGAAATGAATCCCAATTGCCAAGAAAAGAATTATGAAAAAAAGGAGAAAACATCTACAAATTATACATAATACTCCTTAGAATAAATTAACAGATAAATACATAACGAGTTACATAAAACTGACAAGAAAAAAAGAAATCTACATTTGAAGTTCCTCATTGATATGTGAGGAACTACAAAATGTACCTGAAAAGATCATTCTGATCTGAAAAGTTCATTCTGATCTCCGCATTTTGATATTGAGAGGAATTTCCTTGTAGGACTGAACCTTCACGGCTGCTTTGCGTGATGGTCTTCCAAATGAAGTTCTTTGTGAGTCTCGAGGATCACATCTAGGCATGATATTTTCATCTTCTGAAGTTGCATTGTCTACATGCATAGGACTTTCAAGTGGTGTAGAATCTGAATAGTTAATATCTTCCAATTCAAACAAGTTCTCTCTAGGCTCCTGATCACATGATTTAAACCTGGCAGACTGCCTTCTCAAACATCGCCTGACCAAATGATAAAATATGAGATTTAATTCCATTTAGGATATGAGGAAATGCTTTCATATCCTAATAGTAAAGGTGCTGGCGTGGGGAAAGCATCTAATGCTTAAACAATAATGGCTGTTAAGTTTTAGAGGTCTCAGCATAGGCTCGAGGGACTTATTCACCTTATGTATTATTTTTTGATAGTTATGCACCTTATATATTCTACCATGATGAACAAGAACACAGTGAGGATAACATCAAATCATTGAGAAGAATATATTTGGTTAATTTCATATGGAAATTTATGGATCAAACAAAGCATAATTCAGCTACCCGTTTGGCAAGTCTAAATTATTTTTAAAGAAATGAAGCATGAATCACATTATAATATGTAAACCAACCTTTTATTTTCAGCCATCTCTTTTCCAGCAACTTGCTGAGATGTTGTCAAAGGGCCCATAGCTGTGGCATATTCATAATTGCCATTGGTTAATTTAAAGGAAACAAAAGATATGGTTCAACAAAAGTCACTTTAGGTTCTAGAATTTACATGGACTTCTTAATGGACGCCTTCTAGATTTGCTGCCATTACATGCTTTGTTATCTTTGGTAGATTTGTATTTTGTAAATGCCTCGTCTCCATGCTTAGTGAACAAAATAAAACCAGGAATTAGAAATAAATATGTTGTAAATATCTAACAAAATGAGAGAATAATCACAGAAGAGCTTTAGTGAAATACCTGAGAGCCATGATTTTGACCATTCATCTTGTCCTGCCCCTAGAAAATCAAAGGATTTATGGACGAATCAAACAAAAGTTACAAGGAGCTCAAGATTAACTCAAGTGGGCCTATAAAATTTGATATTTTTCAGCATGATTGTTAATGTCTCTTAAATTGAAAGAAGTACTGTTGAATGTGTTCAGTGTTCTACTTCATAGTAATTTGAATGAGGTGTTGGGGTTTATTTCACTAAGTATTAAGTAACATAATATTTTTGTTTGATCTTAGAGTCAAATAAAATTTCTACATCACTGATTGTTAGAATTAGAATCACACACATGCATACGATAACAGAGAATTAACACAAAGAGATTTACGTGGTTCCCAATTTGGGTACTCCACGGCAAATTTTTGTTGTTTTATTGATGATTTCGATTATATATAGGCTTTACAATAGATAGTATTTATAACCACTAATCTTATTCAAACCCATTTCACATTATAACTCAAATACCCATAATGTCCTTCCAAAAACAAACCATAAAATTTCGACCGGGCGCTCTAAGGGCCACTGGCGCGCTAAGCGGCCGCATGCTTGTAATCCTCAAGATCGATCTCAAGCGCACCCCGCGCCACTCCCAGTCTTGCACCGGCACGTCCCGCGCCACACATGCAGAAACTCCGCACTGCATCATGAGGGACGGGGCATTTATATAATGTAAAGTTAAATTTATATAAATTTTGTATTATAAAGATTATTTAAAATTTAACTCTTTATATATAAAATGCATAATATATAAAGGGAAAGAAACAATTTTTCCAATTGAAAAAATTGTTTGAGTGATTCGGTTAGTTCATATGAAATGAATAAAGTTGACTTGAAATTTTTTGGGTCACTTCCACTTCCTCTCTTCCTCTTCCATTTTAAGTGGCTATGTGAATTTAATCCGGGGTTTCCTTCTCTCTTGTTAATAATAATAACGCTAGTATCACGTAAAGAGTTATATAATATTCATATACACACATGTATATTTCAGGCGGGACCCATAGTATACATGTGTGTATGTGAACATTATGTGACCTTTTTTTATGTGATAGTAGCATTGTTGTCTATAAATTCACGCGCACCTCTAAGCCACTGTTCAGTACAACTTATAAGTTAGTCAAACCAATTTATAAGTTGTTTTTCATTATAATGGTTTGACAGTCACTTATTTTAGGACTTATAAGTTGAATTTTAAGTCAAAAAAGAGAGTAAATATTTGTGACTTATTTAAAAATGACTTATATGTCATTTTAAAATAAGTTAGTTTGACTAAATATAATGTCTATTTTACCCCCTCTTTTTAATGTCATTTTAGTAATTTTATATTTATTTTAACTTATAAGTCATTATAGAGCCCCCTGACCTTGGCTCAAATTGGGCCTTTGAAAGCAAGAGCGGAACAGAGCCGGACCGAAGCGGCGACGCTAGCCTTTTTTTCGTTAGCTTCTATGTTGTAGTCACAAGTTTCAACACCGATTTATGAACTCATCGACAAGTCTTCGCTTATTATATCACCATCATTTGATCTATACTCTCATTTAGGGTTCAATGGTTTCTTTAGAAATATTTTAATGCTTCTTTTTATTCATTTTTTTCTTTAGTCCTTCAAAGGACCCATACAAATTCTAAAAGCTCTAGCATCTAGTTTTATTATGTCCAACTCATGGGATCCAACTTTTGAACTTTCTAGGATTCTTGTAAGATAGACCCTACTGCTGTGTGTAATCGAGGATATAGGACAAAACAAATACAAAGATGATCATTTCCCTCTCATAATCTCATCCACTAACCACCACCAAATATTCCTAAATGAAGTAACTATACAGTAAAAATTGTTCTTAACACAAGTATAGTATCCATGCTTTCCTCATATCATAGTTGTCACGGAGCCAAGGTGGGACGCGGCGGTAGTTGACTGTCAGGACGCCTAGGCTAAGGCGCCAGCCATAGCGTTCTTATGGCAACAAGTCCTAAACAATGTGCACTTTATAGATGAGGATGGAGGGGCTAACGGGTCAGATGATTCGGGCTGGTTACTAGTACTCATGCTTGGCTTGGATTGGATTGATAAAAAAACAACCAGGGAGAAGGTCCTTAGATGAGAGAGACAGATAGTGTTCTTGTTTGGGATGGAGATCTGAAAATTTGGGGGATCGGGTTATATAAGTGAAAATTAGCTCTGTTTCTTGTTGGGAAAGGAAAACCTTTTTCCTTTTCTTTTTTTAATTATTGCTACTTTGCTTCTTCCCCCAATAAAAATTTTATATACACTAAAAATGTCTACACTCTCTTCTGTCTCTAGTCATAACTCAATAACTCAAGCAAAGTCATCAATTGTGAAGTCATTTCTGTCTCCTCACGAGCAACACTCTCATTCAAAGGAGTAGGGTCACGGGATTAGTTTAGGTTAGGGTCATGGGTTAGGTTACTTGGGTAATTGAAAAATTCCATGGGTTATGATGAGTCGTGGTACAAAATAACTTACTCACTTAATTTGGGTTCGCTACCAATACGTGAGCCTTGATAGGTATTGTCTTGCCCTTCTCCAACGCCAGGACGGGCAACGTCATGACAACTATGCCTCATATCTTTCAAGAATGAATAGTGATTAAAAGTGTCCACGGAAAATATGTTTTTTACCTAATTACGACATATCGTTTATATTATTATGTTTTGATTGCAATTCAAATTCAATTAGTCCATAGATTGAAATATTACGAAAGAAAATAAGATCTAACCTCAAGTTCTAGATTCTTTACTTTAAGCAAGGCATCCTTGCAAACAAGCTCATGCTGAAGTGCTTTTAACTGTGATGAACAGCACTGAATTAGCTACAGAACATATATATTGAGGGTGAATATATAAAGAAAAATGAACAAATGTTGTTCAAGTTGCATTACAATCTCACCTTTTCTTTACCCAAATTAAGTTCCTGCATAGTATCACAATGCATTCAGAACAAAAATACAAAATTACCATATAGGAAACTGAATTAAGCATTGAAGTAAAACAACAAACCGCTAGCATATGGCTGTTTGATTGAGCAAGATTCCAATTCTGCAACTGCATTTTCTGAAGACTAACACGCAATTTCTGTAGCTCAATCCCACTAAATTCTATGATTTTACTGTTGAGCAAAATTAAAGAAAACATCTCTTTATAAATATTGGGAATAGAAATGATAAAAAAAATTCACAATTAACAAAAAAACAGTGAAGGGTACTTTTGTCTCCAATAAGTTTCACCAATGCCATGTTTTCCTGTTCCAAATGTCCAAAAGAAGAAGCCCAACTAAGTAAAAGTTGATTCATGGAAACGCAAAAACATTAAAAATGCAAAAAAACCCTTGTAAGGTTTTACCTTTAGGAGGCTATCAATGTAGTCCTTGGTTGAAGAACCAGTTGGTGGCAGATTTTCACAGTGAACCGGAGATTTGGGTTGAGGCTGAGAGTTAGTAATATCAGAAAGCCTCTTCCTTACTATACTTCCCAAAGATGACCTTTTGCCATTATGCTCCCTTTCATTCTACAATTCCAGGTTAAAAACTAAACTGGGTATTCAAGAAATGAGATCCAATTTCAGACCCAACAACTAAATTGAAGTGGAATTTCACCCAGAAAATAGATATGTATGTAATTCTACAAGATGGGTTTTGGTCTCTTTTCATAAACCCCCGAAGGGATGAAAATTCGGATAGAACTAAAAATCCTATAAGAAAAGGAAGAATTTTGGGGTTTAAAGATAAAATTCACCATAAAAGATTCGAGAATGGAGGATACAACAGCTATGCACTGTTCAAAAATAAAGAAGAAATCATACACATTAGAGGGTTCGACTAAAGGCTAAAAGCACTCGTCTTTCTATTTGAAATTCTAGGTTTTGTATGATTTGAAGGCAAGGGTTCTGCAAAAGCAAAATACAGAACGAGACAAAGGCAAAAGGAAGATGCGAGAGAGTTCGGATATCTAACGGATTTCCGAGGCTAAGTAGCGAAAGGCAAAATGCATCCGTACCTAATTTTCAAATATCGGAGCTTAAACGGGCCTGAGGTTTGAATAGGGAAGTCAAAATGTATCGCCCTCCCCAAATTAAGGATGTATTTTAATTTTTAGAATTAATTCATAAAATCTTAAAATCATATTTAATAATATTTAATACGAAACCATTTAATTGTTATATAAACTACTATAATTTTCCTATTATTATTTTTTTTTCAAAACATAAAAGAAATTGAATAATACTGTGTACATGTGTGAAAAACTTTTTATGTTTTTTTATATATTATTTGTACATAATTTTTGTATAGAGTATATTTGCAAAACATAACTCTTTTGATTTACATATATATAGACCATTCATGATTCATGATTCATGATTCATGATTAGCTGGTCTCACTAGAGGTGCTATATTTCGTTAGTTATTGATAGCTCGGATATTCATAAATTTATTGAAAGACTTGATATTTTACGCAAACTAACTGTTGGATGCCGAAAAATAAAAAAATTATTTAGCAAAAAAAAAATTGTCTCACTTGTGCAAAATTGAACATGTTTTATTTTAACATATCACTTGTACAATGATTTTTCTCTAATGATCAGATTTAACTGTCCACACCTCCTGCTTCCTCTCTGAACTTCTTATATATGTGGCTTTTGTAAACCTCTCGACTCCTTGCCACCAAAATCAGTGAAGCAAAAAGCTCCAAAGCATGCAGCATTATGAAAGAGAGCCTATAACAATGAACACCAATGCAAGTCAATTCCTCCACTGATGATCTCTGCATTTTCTTCCTCCAAAGATCCTTCAATGCGTGGTGAACATTGTAGCATAGTGCTTTAGGCCAAAAAGCTCGTTATTATGGCAAGTAGTAGTGGGAATTGTGATCCAAATGATACTCCGATGATCACAGATGCCATGTATACTGAGCCAGGGATAGAGAACGCGATGAGGAAGTGACCAATGCAGGACAA
>CM035162.1:17007739-17093087 GCA_020205615.1 Panax quinquefolius | reverse complement strand
TTATTTTGAAAGGAATTTATTGTAGGGGTTATCAATTACTTCATTCGGTCCCACAATAAGTCATTTTTTTGCGCTTAATATTTTTTCCAAAATAAGTTATGTTAGAACTCCAATACAATTTTGTAATATTTTCTCATATATGCCTTTACGACGCAGATTTATCAGATCTTACCATCACTACAATTAAAACGACACTCATTAACTCTTCAATTTCAAAGAAAATATATTAAAGGTATTTTTGTCATTTTTACCACAGACGACGCGACGGGTTTAAAAACACTTATTACGACGACGGAGGTAGAATTTATATTAATTGTCAAAATAAACTGCCAATTTGCAAGGAATTCATATAGAGGGAGATAGAGACTGAGAGAGATGAGCGACAAACGCGGGAGTGGAGACAACTTCGAGGAGTCATATTTACAGATTTTCTTAGCGTGTGTTATTTCTACTAATCAATCTTGCCAGATGAAGTAATGTGTTTTTAGTGTGTGCAAATTGCAACTACTCATGTACTACTATGTAAAATATAACAATAACCTTTAAATAGGTAATGACGACCCTTCAAAATTAAGCATGGCTTATATAAGCACAACGAAGAGAAGGTTGATTTTTAAAGGCAACTCTATTGTCTTGTCCGAACACAAGGCCAGAGTCCAGGGCAACTTCATATATATAGTACAGTAAGTATATAGTACTGTAGAAAATGAAAACAAAAAATCTTACACTTTTCAACTCCACAGCCACAGCCACAGCCATACAATAATAAATAGTACATATATAAGCCATAAATTTCTAGTGAGAGTACTGGTCAGGAAAGGAGGTAGTGAATATTTATTTGGTAAAATGAATGTAATGGCCCTCCTTTAACTACCAAATCTACTGAATTTCGACTCTTTTTCAATGCTTAGTCTTCATATTCAACCATGCGTTCAGTTCAATGAACCATATATGCATTCTTTAGTGTTAATTGTTTATTGATGCCATTAGAATGTTCCATTTTTAATATGTGCCTGCTTAGTTTGTGCTGCACAATCTGTTTTAATTTTTAGAGTCAATTCGAGAATTTTTAAAATTTATATGAAATTATTTTGTTTTAATACAAATTAACAAATATTATAACAATCAGAACTAACTATAAAGATTACTAATTATCATCTTTATTATTTTCAAAATTAATTTAAACTAAATTATATCAATTTTAATTTAAAAAATTTTAAATTAATTTTAAAAAGTCAAAATATATTTTAATTTTAGAAAGATTGTACTAATTAATACATGTTGTCCACCTAGAAGAGCTGATTAAAAAAAATCTAAAGGTGGCTGCTGGGGTGACTTTGGAAAGTGGCTCCAATGTCCAAGTCAGTCCCTTAATTTGTCAAAAAAATGTTAGTAAAGAGAGTATTGTTTTATTTAGAAATTGATATTTTTATATATTAAAATAATATTATTTTTATATGAGTTTCTTATTATATGAACGCGGAATTCACTCATTATTCATGTGAAAGAGATCATGTAAAAAATATCAATTTTTATATATGAAAATATCAGCCTTTTTTATTTATTTTAAAAACGTAATAATCTCTTCCTCCTTTATACAAAAGACTTATTGCAATTGTCATGAAATGTAAGAGAGTATTTGAGCTTTTTTATTTTTTAAAAATTATGACTCTTTAAATTTTCTCCTACAAAAGACTTTTAATTGCAATAATATTCAATATTTTGATACACTAGTACGTAGTTTTAAAAAATCAGGAGTTCATGTGGTGTACTAATATATATACACATTTGAAATTTAACTTAAGCTTATTATTAGATTTTTGAGCTCATTTATATATAAAATTACTAATAAAATATACGTAAGGAGTAAAAAAAAATGTGAGTTAAGTATCAATCATAATAAATGGTGCATAGTGGCAAGATGATTTGTAAAATTAGGTATACATCACCCATCTTCGGTAGTCGATACATGGTACGTAATTTAAATACAACTTACTAATATAACTGCTGTGTACAATACGACATATAACTCGTGAGTTTAAATACAAATATTGTCTACTAGATATTATACAAACTCAAAAGGAGTCCTCATTACAATTATTATCACACTATTTCACGTATTAAATGAGGACTACTAATGCTATCCTCCTCGACCATTACTCCGCTCCCCGACTCGTCCCCTCAAATATGTTCTCATTTCTCAAGAGAATAAAGAAAAGAAAGGGTGAGCTCAACTAGCCCAAGAAGAAATATTACGACTAAGATAATGCGTAATAAATTATCATTAGCCTTCAACAAAGAAAAGTTAAACCGATAAAATATAATAAACATCAAGTTTAATCATAGCTGAACAAGCAATCCATTAAAAGAGTCAAGTAGAAAATAAAATCTACTATCTTTTATGATTTAAAAGGTTTTTCATCATCGTTATAGCCGAGACTCACTTTTAATAAATAATCCACATCATCGAATCACCCCGCATCTACTACCAAGGATATTCTTTAAGATTACCACCACAATTATTCACGCACTACGCCCAAGAATAGTCAGGTATTCATTAATGGTCATGATCATGCCAACAATCGGCCCATCAATGCACTACTACCAATCGAGGACTTTTACCACATCATTTGTAACATTACTACCATGTTACACAATCAATAATCCTCGTCATAATCATACCAAGTCCATCCATGCCTACAGGTAGCCATGTATTTACTTTAAAAAAAATATATAAAATACGAGGATGATGACAATGATATAAGAATTCAATAAAACAAGTTCAAGAATTAATTTATTCAGAACTAATAACGCCCAAATTGTCAACACGATATCGCTTTAGAGTAAAAATTCAAGAATGATCGTAAGAATATTTCCATGAAAAGATATCGATGAAACGCAAATATCAAGGATATTCTACTAATTTCATGGAGTATGAAGTCAAAGTTTTAACCAACCGGGTATAATAAAGAATGGAATAACAAAAGAAATCACCACGCATGCAGATTCAGATGATGTGTTATTCCAATGTAATAATAATAATCTAACCAGTGTGTCAAATTCACACCGATGTGATGTTCCAATGTAATAATAAAGATGGAACTGCATCCTGTAAAACACACGATAGATATTCCAACAGTAATGATAAAAGATTTTAACCAGTCCTGTAAAACACATGCATGTGATGTTCCAACAGTAATAATAAAAAGATTTTAACCAGTCCTGTAAACACATGCATGTGATGTTCCAATGTAATAATAATAAAGATTTTAACCAAGTCCTGCAAAAAACATATGTGGTGATATTCCAATGTAATAATAAAGAATGGAATAAAAGAAGATCACCAAGTATAGGGGATTCCACATAATATAAGTAATGTATTCCAATGTAATAAATAAGAAATGGAATAACAAATGGAATGAAGTTCTTCTTCATGAATACAAAAGAAATAACACCTCTTACGGCAACAACAAATAATATTCCCTACCTTAAAGAACCTAATATCGCAAAGTGAAGTAAGTATACTTTTTTTTTTCTCTCTATAGTTTCTCTGTAGTTTCAAAGAATTCAAAAGAAAATAATGAAGGAATGAGCTTCTATTTATAGAAAATATATGTATATAAGAATTAATCCATTTAACTATCCGTATTGATTTACTTTAATCTGACTATCCATATTTAAAGCAAAATCTTTTAAATAAAATATAATATATTCTATTTATATAAAAAACATTTTACTATGCAAACACTATGCAACACTACGCAAAACACTACGCAAAACACTATGCATAATAAAATATAATATATTTTATTTATAAATAACTTTAATAAAGTATTCTGCTTTTATATAAAAGATGTTTCGCTTTTATTACGCTAATAATACTTAATAAAATAAAACGTCATTATCGCTATAATAATTCATATTATTAATCGA
The DNA here is from genome assembly GCA_020205615.1 of Panax quinquefolius. Taxonomy (NCBI): domain Eukaryota; kingdom Viridiplantae; phylum Streptophyta; class Magnoliopsida; order Apiales; family Araliaceae; genus Panax; species Panax quinquefolius. The sequence goes on along the minus strand of CM035162.1, from coordinate 17,089,154 downwards.
CAATAATGGAATCAAACCGAGTGACTTCACATAAAGATCAATAATCAATACCGCAAGCGCTACTATGCAACCACACGACATCGCATTTTTTTACTACCGAGTAGTTCAACAAGATTAACCAGAAAAACTCCGCCGTTATTTCAATAAAATATTTTTGTCGCTTTCAATCCGACAATAATTTCGCTAGGGGTCCACCAATGATTGAGCCATTGTATTTAATATTCCCTCGCTAAACCGAATATTCCCCACCAATCAAATATAATATAACCACTCAGATACTTTGCAAAAATTTATAAATATTACCCACAACTATAACATTATATCAAATTATTCCATAATATTCAAAAATAATATTTATAGAAAATTCATCTTTATTTATAAAAGTCAGGTCTTACAACCTCCCTTTCTTATGAAATTTCGCCTCAAATTAGGGTACGACTGGTATGTCAAGAGGTAAGGATACCTTGATTTCATTTCAGATTCTAACTCCCAAGTCATTTCTCAACATCGTGGTTCCTCCACAAAACTTCGACTTGAGGTATAACCTCGAGCGTAGAATATGTTCCTTCTTATCCAAAATTTGAACAGAACCTCTTCATACGCCAAATCTTCCGCTATTTCGTCCGGCTTCTAACTCAATAATATGGTTCGGTCTTTCATATATTTACGTAATATGGATATGTGAAAACGCTATGAACACGAGATACATATTCACAGAAAGTCGAGTCTATAGCCACACGCCCTACTCGATCGAGGATTAAAATGGACCGATGAATCGAGGATTAAGTTTTCTCTCTTTCCAAATCTTGTAACTCCTTCCCACGGAGCAACTTTAACAACACACGATCTCCTATATCAATTCCACGCCCTTTCATGAAGATCAAGATAACTCTTTGTCGATTTTTTGTGAGGTTTTTATACGCATTTTTGATCGCTTCAATCTTTTCCGTAGTCATACGCGCATTAACTCCTGCCCCAACAACGCTGCTTCACCCACCTCATCCCAAAGATAATCGAGAACGACACTTTCTTCCCCATACAACGCTCAAATGGAGCCATGCCAATACTTGCTTGATAACTCTGTTGTCAGAGAAAACTCCACCAATGGTAAGAACTTGTCCCAACTCCCTTTGAAATCAAGGACACAGTAGTCTTAATAGATCTTCAAGAGTTTGAATAGTCCTCTCCGATCGTCCGTCTGTCTCGAGGATGATATGCCGAAGCTAAATCGTAAGTCCGCGCTCATAGCTTTTTGCAAACTAACCCAAAATCGTGAAGTGAATCTTCGGTCTCGATCGAAAACTATGGATACCGCATACCATGCAGCCTTTTACAATCTCGCTTATGTATATACGAAAGCAAGACGCTCAAGTGTATAAGTTTCTCAGATTTGTAGAAAAAATGAGCAGATTTGGTCAATCTATCAACAATGACCCAAATCGCATCAATGCCTTGAGAAACCTTAGAAAGACCCCAGAATTAAATCCATGGTAATGTGCTCCCACTTCCATTCTCGGAATTTCAAGTGGTTGCAATGGACCTTTTGTACTTGATGTCTCCGCTTTAACTCGCTGACAAGTTAGACACCTCGAGATAAATAAATATTATCTCTCTCTTCATATTGCTTCCACCAAAATGTACGATTTAATATCACGATACATTTTGGTACTCCCAGTGATGGATCGCAAATGGTGTGTCAGGCGCCCATCATGATATTATACTTTAAATCGTGGTCGTTAGAACACAAAGTCCGGAGTCGACTCAAGTATTCCTTCTTCATCGATTCTTGCTTCCTAATATAAGACCTTCTCAGACTTTCTTCCTCATACGACATCACCCCGTGTCCGTAGCTCGAGCAGCCTTTTACTTTATCGATTAAAGTCTGCTTCTACTCAGATATTCGCTATCATCACACGCGTCCCCGAGTCTTTAACTCTATCTCCATCCTTTGCAAGTCACACAAAATGGGCCTTTCATATTGACAATAACGCACTCAGATTTCAGATACGATCTTCTACTCAACGCGCCACCACCACGCTCGCTTTTCCTTCCAGATGGTATCGATGGTACGATCATAATCTTTCAATAGCTTCAAGCCAACGCCGTTGTCGCATGTCGAGTTCCTTTTCGAGTGAAGAAATATTTGAGGCTTTTACGATCCGTAAAGATTTCCACTTTCTCCCCATACAAGTAATGCCTCCAAATTTTAAGTGCAAGAAGATAATAAATGCTAACTCTAGATCACGAGTAGGATAATTCCTCTCATATTCTTTTCGAGTTGTCATGAGGCATAGCTATAACTTTTCCATGTCAGATGAGAACACATCCCAACCTTTTGCCCAAGCATCATCAGAGATGACAAATCCTCCGAGCCGATGGTATCATCGTAACAAAAATAAATAAGTCTCCTCTCGAGTTCTTGAAAACTCTTCTCACATTCTTCGCCCCAACCGAACTTTCAGATCTTTTCGAGTCACCGAAATAATGGAGTAAGCGATTCGAGAAAATCCTTCCACGAATCTCCGATAATAACCAAATTTAAACCGAGAAAGCTACGATTTCTATTACATCGATTTAGGTTGTTCCCAAATTTTCAATAGCTTCAATCTTTGTCTGGTCAATGATATTCCACGACTTGATACCACGCGCCCAAGGAATGCTACTTCTTCAAGCCGTAACTCGCATTTCTTCAACTCGCATAAAGCTTATATTCACGGCTTTTGAGTGTCACCTCAAGTGTTGCTTTCACGATCTTCACACTTTTTGAATAAATAAGGATGTCATCAATAAAGACGACCACAAAGTGATCTAAATATTCCTCAATACTTGGCTCATCATATCCATGAAGGCAAAGAGAGAGCATTAGTCAATCCAAAGGACACGACTAGAATTCATAATGCCCGCATCGAAGTTCTCGAAAAGCCGCCTTTTGAATGTCACGGCTTCTAATCTTCAATCGGTGATATCCTAACGAAGATCAATCTTTGAAAAGAATTTGCTCTCAGAATCGGGTCAAACAGTCATCAATACGCGGGTAATGGATACCTATTTTTGATGGTGACATGATTCAACTCCCGATAATCAATACAAAGTCGATACTCCCATCTTTCTTCTTCACGAATGTAATAGAGCACCCCAAGGAGAAGTACTAGGACGAATAAAGCCAATGTCTAACAATTCCTCGCAGCTTGGGTCTTTAACTCCTCAAGTTCAATAGAGCCATTCGACATGGGCTTTGAAATAGGTTTTGTACCGTTCAAGGTCGATACAAAAATTCAATTTCACGCCTGGGGTAGGCCAGTAGTTCTTCGTGGAATACGCCAGAAATTTATTAACAATAGAAATATCGCTCAAAACCGACGATTTTTTGTTTAAATCAGCGATACGAGCTAAGAAAGCTCGACATCCGCTTTTCAATAAACGAATAGCTTTTACGGCTTTAGACGACCGTGATTGATTTTAATGGTTTGGTCGTTTGAATTCATAATAATAGGTTGATTAGAATATGAAAGCTAACAACCTTACGAAAAAACAATCAATTTTTGCATTGATAAGTAGTTAACCAATCAATCCCTTAAATCACGCCAAATGCAAGTATTTTTAATGAAATAAGATCGACAGTAATGTGAGGGTACCGATTTGAACCAAACAAGACTTATAAACAAAGGGATGTAATGAAGGTTTCTCCCAACTGAGTTTCCACAGATAAGTCAAAGTCTAATTTCTCCTGAGTCAAATTTAATCGATGAGCGCAAGTAGAGAAATAAAAGAATGGGTAGAACCCAGATCAAATAAAGTATAGACTTCATTAGAGTTTATGATAAGCTTTACCCGTGATGACCTCATTCGGTTCCTTGCTTCTCCGGGAGGTCACAACAAACGCCTCCTCAGACTACCGGCTTTTGACTTTTCCGACTACTTTTGTGCCTCCATCCTAGTTGAATTTGTCTTCAGAAACGACAAAATCGAGCTAAGGACCTTCTTCCCCACAATTATAACACGCTTTGACTAAGACATGGCACAGCTTGACCGATGTGTCCTCTCCTCCGCATTTTGAAGCATACGATAGTGGTCTTTCTCCTTCCTTAACAACGGGTGCCAGTGTCGACGCTCTTCCATCATCATTGAATCTCCGCTTTCAAATGTCCATTCTATTGTTTTTGGCCCCGATTACCACCGGTAGTGGTTACCATATCCGCCCGTTGATTCCTCCACGCTTGTTGTCACCGCTTCGACGACTACTCTCACCGGTATTATAATTTTGCTTACCGCTTCTTTTTTAGTCATATTGCTGACTCGTTATCGCGCTTCCACTAATCGAGCCCTATTTACAACATCTCAATACAAACACGCTTTACGAGAAATAAGATGTCGACGATTCTCCGACTTCAAACCTCTTAAAAACATTCGCGCCATTCTCTCTTCATTATCCACCAAGTGGGACGAAACCGTGATAACTCCGCAAATTTTGCCTCAGATCATGACACACTGGCCATATTGTTTTGTTCCAACTTGATAAACTCCACCTCCTTCATGTGGCGTAATACTTTCGAAAGTATTTGTCGCTGAATGCCTTCTCGAACTTCTCCCAAGATATCTTCAAGACAAAGAAGTCGAGTACGCTTTTACCGATTCCCACCAAGAATCCGCCTCCGCACGCAACATAAAGGCGCAGAAGGAACCTTTTGCTTCCTGAGCATCCCAAGACATCAAATATCTTGGTAATCTGCTTTATCCATGCTTCCGCCAAGTGGTTTTGCTTTCCCTTAAACTCCTGTGGTCCCAAATTTGAATTGTTTAGCGGCCGACCACCGAGAGTTTTCCGTGTTTCCACCTACGCTTTTGGATGAGTCGCTCTCACCATTGTCAGATAAATCGTGATAAAGCCTCCTAACATTCGATCATTCATCATTTGGTCAAGGTTGTTGTTTCAGATGAGGATTGTCGCCTCGATGCACATTATTATCCCGATTATCGATATGCAGTGAATCAACGATCGCCTCGTGCTCCATCATATATTCTCAACATTCTCGATGTCATTTTCAGACATCGCCACAAAACAAAAGGTTAATCGACATGTAACAATTATCTTTATATTCTTCGACCAACCAATAAAATAAAGACATAAACTTAGTAGTCATACTAACAAGGTATTCTGCCTGCCTCCTCCTCCTAGATTATTCTCACATCTTAGCCAGGATCATATCCCTAAGCTCGATACTAAACCGCGACGCCTCAAAATTAGGTATACATCACCCATCTTTAGTCGATACATGGTATGTAATTTAAATACAACTTACTAATATAACTGTCAGGTACAATACGATTAAACCGTGAGTTTGAATACAAATATTGTCTACTAGATATTATACAAACTCAAAAGGAGTCCTCATTACAATTATTATCACACTATTTTCACGTATAAAATGAGGACTACTAATGCTATCCTCTCGACCATTACTCCGCTCCCCGACTCGTCTCAAAATATGTTCTCATTTCCCGGAGAATATTGAGCTCAATCTAGCCCAAGAAGAAATATTATCATTATTCTGCTAAGATAATGAGCTTAAATTATCAAATAGCCTTCAACATTGTTAATGCTACAAGATTTAAATTTTAAAAATAATTTTTTTAATATAAATTTGTGAATGTTAAATTTAAAATATTATAGTCAGGTAATATTTATAAATTTTGCAAAGAAATAAAATATTCGCTTGGCTCTGGGAATATTCTTTGTTTTAAGAATATTCAGATTTACTACCAATCATCGGTGGACCCCATTAATAAGTAGTACACGTAGTTAGATCGATTAAACGATATTTTTATAAAAAATAATCTACAGAGGTGTTAGAAAAAACACTCAAGTAAAAGTACAAGAATACGCCAATTATCGATTATCGATGCTTAATCATCAAATATACGCCTTCAATTATCATAATAATCTCTTATATTCTTATTATCGATTCAATTATCACACATGATCATCCTCATATAATATGTTATAAAGATTAAATCAATAATCGAGACGCATGTTATAAATGATTAATAATTGTTGAAAGATTAAATATGTGTTGATTAAAATAAAATGATTTGTGGTAATATTTATTCAATCCTCATGATATAAAGAGTCCATATGAGACATTTGTGGTAAGTTTGATTATTTTACGGGGGCCCATATGTCATCATCTAAGAGTCTCTTCAGTAGTAATTACCTTCAATAATAATTACCTTCACAATAGTAATTACCTTTCATGAATAGAATTACCTTCACAATAGTAATTACCTTTGGAATAAAGAATTATCTTCTTCAATAATACCTTCACAATTACCTTCACAATAATAATTACCTTCGGAATAGTAATTACCTTCACCAACCACTAATCGCCTTTATAAAGGCCAACCACTTGTCGCTTCACATTACAAAAAGGCCAACCACTTGTCGCTTTCACATTACAAAAGGCCAAACCACTTTTCTTTCACATCACCAAACCACTTTTCTTTCATCCACTCAAGCCACTTTTCACACAAGCAAAAGCTAAGTTTAGAAATCTTCTATAAATAGAGGCCTAGTGCTTCATTATTTTTCACTTAATTCATTCAAACTCTGTAGAGAGAAACTATAGAGAATAAAGAAGAAAGAAAAAGAGTACTTCACTACTTCATATTCAGCAATATTCAATCTCCTATTATTCAATGGTAAGTGTTATTCTTCTTCTTATTCAATATAACTCATATTATTCCATCGCTTATTATTCTGCTGAATAACCTCGTAAAAGTGGTATACTTCTATTCTTTCTTATTCGCCGAACATCCTATACTGTTGTTATTCCATTCCATTCTTATTATTCGCTTGAATAACTCGTATACGCTTAAGGTTTACTGCTTCGGTTCCATTCTTTATTATTCCGTCTGAACATCCTGCTCAAGGTTTTACACCTGACCGGTTTCTTTTTTATTATTCTGCTTTATTATCTCGTTGAATATCCTATCCGCTCTGTTTTTACACCTCGACTTCGTTCCATTGCTTATTATTATTATTCTATCGAACATCCTGCGCTTGCGCGAATTTCACCGACCGGGTTCCGTTATTTATTATTCTGCTTGAATAACTCGCCTATGCGCGGCACCGCGCATTTACGGTGATTTCTTTTGTTATTCCATTCTTTATTATACCCAAATAAGTTAAAACTTTCGACTTCTATACTCCATGAAATTAGTGGAATATCCTCGATATTTCAGGCTTCATCCAAAGATCTTTTCATGGAAATATTCTTCCGATCATTCTTGAATTTTACTCTCACAAAACAAAGATTACATTTTGACAATTTGACGTTAATAATTCCCGGATAAAATAATTCTTGAACTTGTTTTATTGAATTATTATATCATTGTCATCATCCTCATGTTATATTATGTTATCTTCTTTTACGCGGTATAGATGAACTTAGTATGATTATGACCAGTGGATCATTCTTGCATAATCAATGTTACAAAATGATTATAAATGATGTGATAAAAGTCCTCAAATGGATTCTTGTAATGCAAATGATGGATAATTTTTGGTATGATTATGACCAGGGTGATTCTAAGATAGTACGAATTATCGATAATTTGATGAATATCCTCGTCAGAAAGGTAAGTGATTCGATGATGTGGATTATTTATTAAAGTCGAGTCTCAAATATAACAAAGGATGAAAACCTTTAAAACCTAAAAGATAGTAGACTTTTATTCTCTACTCGACTTTTTTAATGGATCGCTTATTCCGCCGCAGCTTAAACTTGTTGTTCATTGTATTTTATCGCTTAACACCGTCAAGGCTAATGATAAATTATTCTCGCATTATCTTAGTCATAATATTTCATCGGCTAGTTGAGCTCACCCTTTCTTTTCACCGTTTCTTCGTGAAATGAGTAACATAGCCGACGCAGCCTGGGAACGGAGTAATGGTCCGCAGGATAAGATTAGTAGTCCTCACTATTATTCGTGAAATAAAGTGATAATAGTAGTAATGAGGACTCCTTTCGAGTTTGTATAATATCTAGTAGACAATATTTGTATTCAAACTCACGCTTTATGTCGATTGCATACCTACGCTTATATTAAGTAAGTTTTATTTTGAATTTATGTACCATGTAAGTGGCGACCCAAGATGGGTGACGATACCTAATTTTAGCGCCATGCCAAAACCGATAAAATATAATAAACATCAAGTTTAATCTGCAATTGAATAAGTAATCCATTAAAAGAGTCAAGTAGAAAAATAAAATCTACTATCTTTTATGATTTAAAAGGTTTTTCATCATCAATATAGCCGAGACTCACTTTAATAAATAATCCACATCATCGAATCACCCTCGCACTACGCTACCAAGGATATTCTTTAAGATCAATGCACCACAATTATTCCCGCACTACACGCCAAGAATAGAATAGTGTATTCATTAATGGTCATGATCATGCCAACAATCGCCCATCAATGCATTACTACCAATCGAGGACTTTTTACCACATCATTTGTAACATTACTACCATGATTACAATCGAATAATCCTCGTCATAATCATACCAAGTCCATCCATGCTCTATGTGCCATGTATGACTTTAAAAAAATATAAAACATGAGGATGATGACAATGATATAAGAATTCAATAAAACAAGTTCAAGAATTAAGTTATTCAGAACTAATAACATCCAAACTGTCAATTACGACATCGCTTAGAGAGTAAAATTCAAGAATGATCAAGAATATTTCCATGAAAAGATATCGATGAAACGCAAATATCAAGGATATTCTACTAATTTCATGGAGTATAAGTCAAAGTTTTAACCAACCGGGTATAATAAAGAATGGAATAACAAAAGAAATCACCACGACGCAGATTGCGCGATGTACAAAAGTTATTCCAACAGTAATAATAATAACGGAACCAAATCGTGAAATTCACAATCATGTGATGTTCCAAATGTAATAATAAAGATGAAACCGCATCCCATGTAAAACACATATAGATATTCCAATGTAATGATAATAAAGACGGAACCAGTCCCTGTAAAAACACATGATGTGATGTTCCAAATGTAATAATAAAGATTTTAATCAGTCCGGTAAAAAACACACGCATGTGATGTTCCAACAGAATAATAATGTGACGCCTCTAAAATTAGGTATACGCCACCCATCTTGGGTCGCCACTTACACGGTACATAAATTCAAATACAAACTTAATTATACATCCGTCAGGTAAATATAATACAATACATAAACCGAGAGTTCTAATAGAATATTGTCATTTAGACAATATCCATACTCAAGGAGTCCTCATTACATTATTATCACACTATTTCACGTAATAAAACATAGGACTACTAATGCTATCTTCTCGACCATCACTCTTTTCCCCTACTCGTCCCAAATTTATATTCTCATTTCAAAGAGAATAAAGGAAAGAAAGGGTGAGCTCAACTAGCCCAAGAAGAAATATTACGACTAAGATAATGCGTAATAAATTATCAATAGTCTTCAACAATGTTAAACCGATAAAATACAATAGACAACCAAATTTAATCGCAATGAATACGTAATCCATTAAAAGAGTCAAGAGAGAATAAAGTCTACTATCTTTTATAATTTAAAAGGTTTTCATCAATTTTATCACCCGAGACTCAATTAAATGAATAAACCACAATATCTAATCATCCCCAAGCACAAGAAGCATCCACAATCCAAGGATTTTCATCAAATTATCAATGGTCATCATGACGCCCCCAAAATTAAGTATACATCACCCATCTTGGGTCGCCACTTACATGGTATGTAATTTAAATACAACTTACTAACATAATCGCTGTAATAAATACGACATAAATCGTGAGTTTAAATACAAATATCGCTCTACTAGATATTATACAAACTCAAAAAAGAGTCCTCATTACAATTATTATCACACTATTTCACGTATAGTGGAGGACTACTAATGCTATCTTCGTGACCATCACTGCTTCCCCGACTCGTCCCAAATATATTCTCATTTCAAGAGAATAAAGGAAAGAAAGGTGAGCTCAACTAGCCCAAGAAGAAATATTACGACTAAGATAATGCGTAATAAATTATCAATAGTCTTCAACAATGTTAAACCGATAAAATACAATAGATAACAAGTTTAATCAAGCAATGAATATATGCAATCCATTAAAAGAGTCAAGTAGAAAATAAAGTCTACTATCTTTTAGGTTTTAAAAGGTTTTTCATCATCATTATAAATGAGACTCACTTTTAATAAATATTCCACATCATCGAATCACCCCTACACTACTACCAAGGATATTCTTTAAGATCACCACCACAATTATTCATGCACTACGCCAAGAATATTTGTGTATTCATTAATGGTCATGATCATGCCAACAATCGGCCCATCAATGCACTACTACCAATCGAGGATTTTTACCACATCATTTGTAACATTACTACCATGATTACAATCGGTAGTCTCTCGGTCATAATCATACCAAGTCCATCTATGCACCATGTGCCAAGCTGATGACTTTAAAAAAATATAAACACGAGGATGATGACAATGATATAAGAATTCAATAAAACAAGTTCAAGAATTATTTTATCCAGAATTATTAACGCCCAAATTATCAACACGATACCGCTTTTGTAGAGTAAAATTCAAGAATGATCGTAAGAATATTTTCATGAAAAGATATCGATGAAACGCAAATATCAAGGATATTCCACTAATTTCATGGAGTATAGAAGTCAAAAGTTTTAACCAACCGGGTATAATAAAGAATGGAATAACAAAAGAAATCACCACGCATGCGATAGATCATCGATGCATGTGTTATTCCAACATGTAATAATAAAGAATCTTAACCAGTCCGTGAAATTCACACCGCATGTGATGTTCCAATGTAATAATAAAGATGGAACCATCCTGTAAAAACACACGATGTGATATTCCAACAGTAATGATAAAGAAGATTTTAACCAGTCCGTGTAAAACACACGCATGTGATGTTCCAACAGTAATAATAATAAAGATTTTAACCAGTCCTGTAAAACACACGCATGTGATGTTCCAATGTAATAATAGAAGAATGTCACCAAGATAGGTAAACTGCAGATACAAAAGTTATTCCAATGTAATAATAAGCAATGGAATAACAAATGCTTCTCTTCATGAATAAGAAAGAATAACACCCTTACATTTTTGGTAGAGATTGAATACCAAAGCAGAACAGTAAGAATAAAATACTCTTCTTCTTTCTCTATTCTCTATACTTTCTCTCTCTATAGCTTGAATGAATTCGCGTGAAAATAATGAAACCCTAGGCCTCTATTTATAGAAGATTTCTAGCTTAAGACCGCCATTGTGAAAAGGCAAGTGGCTCACGACTAATGATGTGAAAAGAAAAGTGGTTCGATCACCAGAATGTGAAACGACAAGTGGTTCGACGCTCACGTGTAAACGAAACGACCCAGAAGTAATTATTCGAACGGTAAATACTCGTACTGCAAAGGGTAATTACTATTAACGAAGGTAAATACTATCGACGAAGGTAAATACTATTCACAAGGGTAATTACTATCGACGAAGGTAATTACTATTACTATCGATTTAAGAGACTCTTAGATGATTTACATACGAGCCCCCCATAAAATAATCAAACTTACCACAAATCATTTTTTTCATCATCAACACATATTTAATCTTTCAACAATTATTAATCATTTATAACTTGTCGCCTCAATTATTGATTTAATACTATAACATATTATATACGATGATACTGCGACAATAATCAATCAATAATATAAGAGATATGATGCAAGAATTATCGAAGAATAATCGAGCATAAATTTGAGTGACTTCACGTAAGCATCAATAATCAATACCGCAATATTACTACGCAACTACGCCAGACATCGTATTTTTTACCACCCGTAGTTCAATGCTTTTAATTCAGAACACCTCCGCCGTTATTTTTATAAAATGTTTTTGTCGCTTTCAATCCGACAATAATTCGCATTGGGGTCCACCAATGATTGAGCCATCATATTTAATATTCCCTAACAAAAAGAATATTCCCTACCAAACGAATATTTTATAACAACTTGCATACTTTTGCAAAATTTATAAATATTACCCACAACTATAACATTATATCAAATTTATTCCATAATATTCTAAAATAATATTTATAAAAAAATTCATCTTTATTTATAAAAGCCGGGTCTTATAGTCATGACTATACCGAATCACCCCGGTTATAATCATACCAAAAACTATCCATCAACGCATTACAAAAGCCATCGAGGACTTTTTGTCACATCATTTATATCAAGCCATGATTATACCGAATGATCCCTCGGTCATAATCATACTAAGTTCATCTACGCACGTAAGCCAAAAGATAACATAATATAATATGAGGATGATGACAATGACATAATAATTCAATAAAACAAGTTCAAGAATTATTTAATCCAGAATTATTAACGCCCAAATTGTCAACACGATATCGCTTTTGTAGAGTAAAATTCAAGAATGATCGTAAGAATATTTCCATGAAAAGATATCGATGAAACGCAAATATCAAGGATATTCTACTAATTTCATGGAGTCTGTAAGTCAAAGTTTTAACCAACCGGGTATAATAAAGAATGGAATAACAAAAGAAATCACCACGCATGCAGATTGCATGTATATGTGTTATTCCAATAGAATAATAATAATCTAACCAAAGTCGTGAAATTCACACCGGCTGTGATGATCCAAATGTAATAATAAAGATGGAACTGCATCCTGTAATAAACAATGGAACCAGTCCTGATAAAGATTTAACCATGTGATATTCCAATGTAATAATAAATGCGGAATAATAAACAACGGAACTGTGTCCTAAAACACACACATGCATGTGATATTCCAATGTAATAATAAAGAATGGAATAATGTAAGAAGATCACCAAGTATAGGGATTCACAGATACAAAGTTATTCCAATGTAATAATTAAGAATGGAATAATATAAGGATTTCACCAAGTATAGGGAATACGCCACAGATACAAAGTTATGTATAGGGTATGCCACTTTTACAAAAGTTATTCCAATGTAATAATAAATGAATGGAATAATGTAAGTTCTCTTCATGAATACAAAAGAATAACACTTTACGGCACAAACAAATAATATTCCCTACCGTAAAAGACACTCCGGATATCAAAGTAAGTGAAGTACTGTATCACTCTTCTTCTTTCTCTCTCTATAGATTTTCTCTATAGCCTTCTCTCTATAATTTCTCTCTCTGAGTTTCAAAGAATTCGTAAGAAAATAATGAAGGAATGAGCTTCTATTTATAGGAAAATAGAATGCATAAGAATTAATCCATTTAACTATCCAGATTGATTTACTTTTAATCGACTTGTCCATATTTAAAGAAAATCTTTTAAATAAAATATAATATATTCTATTTATATAAAAACATTTTACTATGCAAACACTACGCAACACTACGCAAAACACTATGCAACACTACGCATAATAAAATATAATATATTTTATTTATGTAATAACTTTAATAAAGTATTCTATTTTATATAAAGATGTTTCGCTTTATTACGTTAATAATACGAATAAAATAAAACGCCATTATCGCTATAATAATTCATATTATTAATCGACAATAATGGAATCAAACCGAAAGTGACTTCTCACATAAAGATCAATAATCAATACCGTAAAGCATACGCAAACCACACGACATCGTATTTTTTACTACCGAGTAGTTCAACAAGATCAACCAGAAAACTTCCGCCGTTATTTCAATAAAATATTTTATCGCTTTTCAATCCGACAATAATTTCATTGTGGTCCACCAATGATTGAGTCATTGTATTTAATATTCCCTCGCTAAACCTAATATTCCCCACCAATCTAATATAATATAACCACTTGCATACTTTGCAAAATTTATAAATACTACCCACAACTATAATATTATCTCAAATTCACACCATAATATTAAAAATTATTTCACAAAATTTAAATCTTTATTGATAAAATCTGGGTCTCACAATAATAAAGACGGAACCAGTCCATGTAAAACACACATACATGTGATGTTCCAATGTAATAATAAAGAATGGAATAAAAGAAGAAGATCACCAAGTATAGGGGGATTCATATACAAAGTTATTCCAATGTAATAAATAAAGAATGGAATAACAAAAGAAGTTCTCTTCATGAATACAAAAGAATAACACCCTTACGGTACAACAAATAATATTCCCTACCATAAGAACCTAATATCGGCAAGTAGAGTTGTAAGTAGCTATCACTTTTCTCTTTCTTTTCTCTATAGTTTCTCTCTGTAGTTTCAAATGAATTCGTAAGAAAATAATGAAGGAATGAGCTTATTTATAGGAAAATAGAATGCATAGTAATTAATCCATGAACTATCTGCATTGATTTACTTTTAATCGACTATCCATATTTAAAGCAAAATCTTTTAAATAAAATATAATATATTCTATTTATATAAAAATATTTTACTATGCAAACACTATGCAACACTATGCAAAACACTATGCAAAAAACTATGCATAATAAAATATAATATATTTTATTTATGTAATAACTTTAATAAAAGATTCTCGCTTTTATATAAAAGATGTTTCGCTTTTATTACGCTAATAATACGAATAAAACAAAACGCCATTATCGCTATAATAATTCATATTATTAATCGACAATAATAATGGAATCAAACCGAGTGACTTCTCACATAAGCATCAATAATCAATACCGCAATATCATCATGCAACCACACGACATCGTATTTTTACTACCGAGTAGTTCAACAAAGATCAACTAAGAAAACTTCCTACCGTTATTTCAATAAAATATTTTTGTCGCTTTCAATCCGAATAATAATTTCATTAGGGGTCCACCAATGATTGAGCTGCTTATACATTTAATATTCCCTCGCTAAACAACCCCAAAATAGGTCCATTCCATCCAACCCATTCTCGAGTCGCCAAATACATGGTACGTAAAAAACAACTACAACTTTATTACAACAATTGTCGTGTAAAATACAACAACACATATGTCGTGAGTTTGATACAAATATATACCAAATATCGACACCAACTTGGATAACACGTCACAATGACACCTTACATAAAGGTATAGTAAAAAAACTGCTTTTAGAAATTAGAATCTTTGGGAAGTGCTCAAGAAACCTTCATATACGGGAGGCCATGCTTTTAGGTTATGATAGATATCATATGGCCACGTAATTATCCTCGGTCAATCTAATAAACCCCAAAGAAAAACGAGAAGATTACTATCATATTCTTCCCAATGGTGAGTCTTCTCGACATATCATTATCTCCACCGCCTCTAATTGAGATTATACTCCAAACAAACACCAAGATTATATAGTAGTGCTTGTAATATACTCAAAGAAGTGGATGAGTGGATGACACGAGCACAACCATTAGTCTTATGATAACACGAGGTTCAGACCCTATCATTAGACATCTTGTATGATAAAGGCAAAACACCCTTCCAAGTTAAATTCACCTCATTTCACTATCTATAGACTACTAAAACTATTCCCACGCTTCTATTCCCGTCCGCCGACCCACCCAAATACACTTTTTTTTACCCCGAAAGGAATTGTGAAAACAAAAGGGTGAGCACAACTAGCTCAAGAAAGAATATCATGACTAAAGATAAATAAATTATCAATAGCCTTCATCAAGAATAAATCGTAGATTTAGAACATATACGTAGATGATAAAACTTTTCAACCATAGTCAGTAATGAATGAACGAGCAATCCATTAAAGAGTCAAATAGACTATAAAGTCTATTATCTTCTCATGTTAAAAAATCCACCAACAATGTTTTATCCCTCAGAACATCAATCAACAATTCTTCGCCCACAATCATATGAATAACTCATAATCATAATTGTAGTTCTAAATTCTTTCTCATCCAAGACAAAAGATAATTTTCATCACTTGCCTTTTTACACCGAAACATCAAAGATCATGGTTATACCAAATCACAGCCTCGCTCATAATCATACTAATAAATTCATCTTTGCACTACGGCCCAAAGATATTCATCAATAGCTCATCTTTGCACTACAAAGCAAAAGATATTCAACAATGTATCTTCAACAACAGCCCAAAGATATTCATCAATAATTCATCTTTGCACTACAAAAGCCAAAGATATTCAACAATAATTCATCTTTGCACTACAAAGCCAAAGATATTCATCAATAATTCATCTTTCATCAACACTATCTTTGCAAACCAAAAGATATTAATATCTCAAAGAAATATATAATCATTTCAAAATTATATAAACCATAATTATAACCATGTCGATCAATTCACCTTTGCACTTAAGCTAAAAATATTCAATTATAAATTCAATGGTCATGATCATACCAACAAAACAATTCAACTTTGCACCATCGCCAAAGAGAACCCATAGTCACGATCATACCAATAATCTACCCATCTTTACACTCAAGTCAAAGAGAAATATCATCATTAGGGTTATAAAATGTTATATATGATAATAAAAACAATAATCAAAAACATCGCATTTTAATTTCAAGAGTAAGATTCATAAATCAACGATAATTTGGTCGTAAAAAGAAACCAATTTTATTTTTAGTACCGTGAATAAGAACTCGTGAATAAGAAATCTCTCATGAATAATAATCTTCATGAATAAGAATCGTGAATAGTAACTCGTGAATAAGTAACTCATGAATAAGAACTCGTGAATAAGAACTCATCGTGAATAGTAACTCATGAATAAGAATCAATAAGAATCTCATGAATATAACAAAATATAGTAACTCGTGATAATAATATAATAAGAATCATAATAAGAATCTCGTAATATATGAATAATATAAATAAATAATATCAGATACGTAATGAAATAAAGAACATTTATAAATAATCATACATCAATAAGATCAAGAATACGTGAATAAGAACTCCCACTCAAAAAAGGTAGAAATTCCACAATAAAATCCATACCAATATTTCAAAGATAATGATATTGAAAGAATAACATCATTATAAGAAATCCCTTATAACATCCCTTACTCCCTTACTATAATCTTTACACCTTACCTCAAAAGAAGCAAGACTTCCGATCGATATCTGATATGACATCAAGGAAACTTCAGACCGATGAATATCAACTCACCAAGTATCTAAATACTCACAAAATACACTCAATAATCTAGAGAGAAAAGAGAGAAAACTTATGTTTCTCGTGATTTTTTCAATTCTAACTTAGCCTCTATTTATAGGAAAATGTTAGCACGCCAAGGCAGATTTTGACCAAGAACTCGATGGCTTTACTCGCTACTATTCCACCCACCAAAATCAAATCATCACATCTTCCACAACAACCAAAAGTGGGGCCCACTCAATTCTAGAATTTTCCACCAAATCCTTTATAAACCTAATTTCTAATCAACACCTCTTAAAATTCATAACAAATCATACGCTCATTTTTAATCTGCTCAAAATTTGTGGACATATACTCAACTTATATATGTATAACATATCCAAAAATTACAACGATCCAACTATTTGATTAAAATTTATAACTCACACAATATAGTCAAGAACACACTGATTTTTCTGACTATTAGTCCTTCTGACCTTTCATTCAAAATTTCACCACAAAATATCTACAAAGAATTTTTGGTGATTCAAATTTCTACCTCTTACTTCTACTTTCTTTTGATATAATCTCTTAACTCATTATATAAAGAGTTATGGATTTTACAAAAATCAAGTAATAAACTAATTTTTAAAATCCACATTTCAAAATAAATATTTCATTAATTCCTTCATTATAAATACATAAATAAATCCATCATTTATATCCACATAAATAAATATTTTCTTATCATATAAATAATAATTAATCACAAATAATATTATGTAATCACAATAATGACAACCAGCAGCCCTGAAAGAGGGGCTTTTCCAATAAGGATTTCTCCTCATCAAGCGCCGCAATTAGGTGACCAAACCTCTCCTCGATGTAACTTTCTAGACATCGCCAATAATGCTATCTAATAATATTATTCAAATAATATGAATTATCGATCCGATAATGGAGATATCGCGTAAAGACAAATTATCAACAACAATAATATAAAATATCAACGCATCAATTATCAATCAATAAATAAAATAAAATATCGAATAAAGAATTATCGTAAATTATTATTGTAGGCCTTCTTACGTAAGAATCAATAATTCAAAAATACTGTAATACCGTAGCTGCATCGCGGAAACAACGCCAGACATTTTATTTTACCCAACCGTATTCCAACAAAGAAAGTTAATTCAGAATAATTACGCTCGTTATTTATAAAAACTCAATTTTGTCGCTTTCTTCATCCGATAGCTTATTCTCAAGTATGGGCCCACAAATGGTCACTACCACCATCAGCATTTAATATTCCCGACAAAAAGAATATTCCACCACCAAACGAATATTCCCCGACAATAATGAATATTTTATAACCACTTGCATGTATTTTGAAAAAAAAATTATATATCACCCTTAACTTTAACTTTTTATCAATTTAACCATTTACCAATAAATATAAGAAAAATTGAATACTTTTATTTCATAAAATTCGGGGTCTTACAATCTCCTCCTTATGAAATTTCGTCCCCAATTTACGCACTGTATTTCAAAGAGTTGAGAATACCTTGCTTTCATTTCATTCCATCTTCCCGCCATCATGATTTCTCCATTGCGCTTCATCTCCTCGTATTTCAGATATCATTCTAGAATACACCTTCAAAAAAAAGGTTAATTGAATAAATTAATATATCACATAATATCCCGATATTACGACCGACCAACAAATAAGCTTAGTAGGACACACTAGCAAGGATTTACTCATCTCTCCTCCTAGTTCTATTCCCCATCTCCGCCAGAGATCATATCCCTAAGCTCTCGATACTAAAATGTAACAACCCCAAAATAGGTCCATTCCATCCAACCCATTCTCGAGTCGCCAAATACATGGTACGTAAAACAACTACAACTTTATTACAACAATTGTCGTGCAAAATACAACAACACATATATGTGAGTTTGATACAAATATATACCAACCGTAACTCATCCCAACTCGATAACACGTCACAATGACACCTTACATAAAGGTATAGTCAAAAACCTGCTTTTAGAAATTAAATCTTTGGGAAGTGCTCAAGAAACCTTCAGACGGGAGGCCATGCTTTTAGGTTATGATAGATATCATATGCCCACGTAATTATCCTCGTCAATCTAATAGACCCCAAAGAAAAAACGAGAAGATTACTATCATATTCTTCCCAATGGTGAGTCTTCTCTCGACATATAATTATCTCCACTGCCTCTAATTGAGAATTATACTCCAAACAAACACCAAGATTATATAGTAGTGCTTGTAAATATACTCAAAGAGTGGATGAGCACAACCATGCCTCTTATGATAACACGAGGTCAGACAAGTTATTAGACATCTTATGATATAGTGGCAAAACACCTTCCAAAGTCAGGTTCAGTATCATTATTCACATCTTGTAAATGATAAATGACGGAAAAAACACACTTCTAAAGTTAAATAATAACCCTATTTTCATACTCACCAAAGATCTAACTCACTAAATATAGACCACCGCTCTATTCCCTCATTATCCCCGCCGACCCAAATACACACTTTTATTACCTCGAAAGGAATTGTGAAGCAAAAAGGGTGAGCACAACTAGCTCAAGAAAGAATATCATGACTAAAGATAATTAAATTATCAATAGCCTTCATCAAGAATAAATCGTAGATTTAGAACATATGGTAGATGATAAAACTTTTCAACCATAGTCATAATGAACGAGCAATCCATTAGAAGAGTCAAATAGACTATAAAGTCTATTATCTTCTCCATGTTAAAAGTCCACCAACAATGTTTTATCCTCAGAACATCAATCAACAATTCCTTTCCACAATCATATGAATAACTCATAATCATAATTGTAGTTCTAAATTCTTCTCATCCAAGACGAAGATAATTTTCATCACCCGTCTTTACCGAAACATCAAAGATCATGGTTATACCAAATCACAGCCTCGCTCATAATCATACTAATAAATTCATCTTTGCACTACGGCCAAAAGATATTCATCAACAGCTCATCATCTTGCACTACAAAGCAAAGATATTCAACAACAAAAGATCATCATTTCATTGCACTACGAGCCAAAGATATTCATCAATAATTCATCATTTCACTACAGCCAAAAAAGATATTCATCAAAGATATTCATCATCTTTCATCTTCGCACTACGGCCAAAGA
Organism: Panax quinquefolius; assembly: GCA_020205615.1. Classification (NCBI taxonomy): domain Eukaryota; kingdom Viridiplantae; phylum Streptophyta; class Magnoliopsida; order Apiales; family Araliaceae; genus Panax; species Panax quinquefolius. Next base: position 17,068,727 of record CM035162.1, on the reverse strand, counting down.
TATTAATATCTCAAAGAAATATATAATCATTTCAAAATTTATATATAACAATAATTATAACCATGTAACGATCAATTCACCTTTTCAGACTTAAGCTAAAAATATTCAATTATAAATTCAATGGTCATGATCATACTACAATAACAATTCAACTTTTGCACCATCGCCATAAAGAGAACCCATAGTCATGATCATACCAATAATCTACCCATCTTTACACTCAAGTCAAAGAGAAATATCATCATTAGTGGTTATAAAATGTTATATATGATAATAAAAACAATATGATCAACAACCGCATTTAATTTCAAGAGTAAGATTCATAAATCAACGATAATTTGGTCGTAAAAAAAAACCAATTTTATCATGAATAGTACCTCGTAAGAATAAGAAATAAACTCGTGAATAAGAATCATGAATAAGAACTCGTGAATAGTAAATCAATAAGAATAAGAATCAGAAATAATAACTCGTGAATAATAACTCGTGAATAGAATTGAATAAGAATCGTGAATAGTAACTCATGAATAGTAATAAGAAATCAGAATAAGTCATATCATGAATAATATCATATATACGTAAATAATGTCATATACGTAAATAATGCCATATACATGAATAGTATATACGTGAATAAAGGCTCATGAATAGTATACGTGAATAGTAACCTCAACACTCAAAAAGGTAGAAATTCCACAATAAAATCCATACTAATATTTCAAGATAATGATATTGAAAGAATAACATCATTATGAAGAAAATAACATCCCTTAATCCCTTACTATCCTTACCCTTACCCCTTACCTCACTTACTCAAAAGAGAAGACTTCGATCGATATCTGATATGACGTCAAGGAAACTTCAGACCGATGAATATCAACTCACCAAGTATCTAAATACTCACAAAATACACTCAATAATCTAGAGAGAAAAAGAGAGAAAACTTATGTTTCTGTGTGATTTTCAATTCTAACTTAGCCTCTCTATTTATAGGAAAATGTTAGCACGCCTCAAGCAATTTTGACTCAGAACCTCCGATGGCTTTACCCGCTACTATTCCACCCACCACAAAAATCAAATTTATCATTTCCCCAACAACCAAAAGTGGGGCCCACTCAATTCTAGAATTTTCCACCAAAAATCATTTATAAACCTAATTTCCAAATCACCACCTCTTAAAATTCATAACAAATCATACGCTCATTTTTAATCGGCTCAAAATTTGTGGACATATACTCAACTTATATATGTATAACATATCCAAAAATTACAACGATCCAACGGTTTGATCAAAATTTATAACTCACGCAATAATATAAAAACACGATTTTTTCGGACTATTAGTCCTTCACTAGCTTTCATTCAAAATTTCACCACGAAATATCTACAAAAACAAATTTCTACAGATTAGCTTACTTTTTTCTTTTGATATATGGCTCATCTCTTAACTCATTATAAAAAGAGTTATGGATTTTAAAAATCAAGTAATAAACTAATTTTTCTAAAAATCCCATATTTTGTTCTCCATTTCGACAAAATACTAAAAACACATCATTAATTCCTTCAATATACATAAATAAATCCATCATTTATATCCACATCAAATAAATATTTTCTTATCATATAAATCAATAATTAATTATTCACAAATAATATTACAGTAATCACAATAATGACAACCAGCCGCTCCTGTGAAAGAGGGGCTTTCCAATAAGGATTTCTCATCATCGCGCCAATTAATTAGGTGACCAAACCTCTCTCGATGTAACTTTCTAGACATTGCCAATAATGCTATCTAATAATATTATTCAAATAATATGAATTATTGATCCGATAATGGAATATCATGCAAAGACAATTATCAAACAACAATAATATAAAATATCAACGCAAGAATTATCAATCAATAAAATAAAATATCGAATAAGAATTACCGTAAATAATTATCGAGTAGTGCCTTCTCGTACGTAAGAATCAATAATTCAAAAATACGTGTAATACCGCATGCTATCGCTCTATGTAACAACGCCAGACATTTTATTTTACCCAACCGTATTCCAACAAAGGTTAATTCAGAATAACTACGCCGTTATTTATAAAAACTCAAACTTGTCGCTTTTCTTCATCCGACAGCTTATTCTCATGGGGCCCATAAATGAAATACTGTGCATTTGCATATTATTCTCTAACAATGAATAGAATATTTCCCACTTACCAAAACGAATATCTCCCGAAAAATGAATATTTTTTTATAACCACTGCTGTATTTTTTTAATTAAAAAAATTCATATATCACCCTTAACTTTAACTTTTATCAATTTAACCATTTACCTAATATAGAAAAAATTATAAATACTTTTATTTCATAAAATTGTATAAGCATCAACTTCACCATTAACTTCAAGTTAACTTATGTGAGATTTTATCCTAATCCACAATATAGTGATTATGCCTTATTAATTAGACGTAAATTTACAGGAAAATTAAACTATGTTATTTTTTTATTTTTAAATACTTAAAATTATGATTTTGTTGCTAATTAACCTGAAATTATAGCTCTAATGATCCATCAAGTGGTTTTGAGTTTTAAGATTGTGGAACTGGCTACTTAGTCAATCTTAAATAAACTTCTTTCATGTTTGGCCAAACGTAAATAAGTTTGAAACATCTGTATATGTTACTCATTCGTCTAGATTCTAGAATCTAAATAAAATAATATTTTTTGTTTTTAACTCATGACTCATAATATAGAGATTCTTACCTAAAAGGGTTAGTGCAGGAATGCGGAGACGCACGACCTTCCTTCAGTTGCACCGAAGGTCGCATAAGTGCAGGGGGGCGAAACCCCCATGATATAGTATCGCCATGAGAAGGCTACCGAGAGCAAGTGAGGTGAGTAGCGGCGAGGCGGCTTGTACGTGAGGAAACATCGGGTTAATAGTGCAATTACGCCAGTCAAGTCGGTTTGAGCCTTGGAGGCGCCATGATGAATGCTTTGGAGCAAATACGCACCACTGGCCTGGCCACATGCCTATATGAGTTGTTAATTGGAAAGGGTATTATGAATCAATTATAATATAAAAGTAGAGGTTAGAATAGGATTAGAGGTATATACTATCTATCAGAAAGACTATGTAACCAAGCTTAATCATTAATAAACAATAAGTCACCCGCAAGTGAAGACCCAAATTGAGAACCACGTAAATCTCTTGCGTTTTCTTAATTACCATCGTCTATCGTGCAGACGCGTGTGATCCTATAATTATAACAATTTTATTAAATGATTACATGTTTTCTACACGAAAGAAAAGGTGAGAAATTAAGTTTCAAAGTGTATGCTTTTATATGTTGTTTATGTTCTTTAAGTTGCAAACGATGAAAGCCAAAAACAAGCTCTGTTTTCGTCCATAAAAATGTGAATGGTACGGTGACATTGCATCTGAACATTTGTATTAAGAGGTAATCTGAATAATTTAGACTCATATTTATTTCTTAACTATTCAGATTATCTCTTAATACAAATATATAAACTTTTAAAAAGTATTAAGAGATAGACAATTAAGATACAATCAAACACCAAAACATGATCAATCATTCTAATTCACATTAATAGGATTACTCTTTCTTAGCCACTCTGCCTGTATGATACACAAATGTAATATGGTGCGGAGAAATCTAAGGTTTAGCTTTTCTCTTTGAACAACTAGCATTTCAAGATAAATCAATTTTTTTTTTTTTTTTTTTATTTATTGAGAGCTGATACTTACAAGTCGGCCAGCCGACCATTGGTGAACCATATATATATATATTTTGAATAAATACCCTACCATACGAAAAAGTTGACAAATTTAAATTTACATGGAGCTTTATGGCTAGCTATCATTGTGGCCCATGGATGATGGATCAGTAGGTTTCAGTTATTTGAAACCGAATCGCCAATCACTAATCATCACTCAGCTAGTAAACTGGCCTAGCTGGTGGAGTCTTAATAACAATAATTATGGATCTCAATTAATATGAAGTTATTTTTTGGTAAGTTGATCAATTAACTAATAAAATAAATGACGCATATACAACCTCGCTGCATGTCAAGATTCTATTAACAAAATCGACCAACTTACCCTAAAATAAACTTCATACTAACCACTTCTCACAATTACACACCCTAGGGTCTAGGGCCTAGGGACTAGGCTATTATATGGTCTGGTCTCTCACGAAATTGTTTTTTCTGGATTAAATTAAATTCCTTCTATTATACTTATTTTTAATTTTACTTAATATACATTTAATGATATAAATATTATTTTTAACAACATTTTTAGTAATATTTCTAACAACACAAATTTTACAACAAATTTTATTGTGTTGCTATGTTTATGACAAATTTTATTTTATTAATAATGTCAATATTTGTGTTGGTGAATGTATATTAAAAAAACTAAGGGATAGATGTAACAAGAGAATTTTAATCCGGAGAAATCAAATTTGTTATTCTAGTATTCATTTTTGTTTTTTAAAAAGTTTCTCTTGCATAATTTACGAACTTTGAAGATATATTCTTATTACACATTTATCTTTAAATTTATAATCTTTCAATTTAGTAAAATGATATGATAATAAAATTGTGATGCTAAATTTACATTCAGTCATTAAATTTTCAAATGTGCGAAAAGAAAAGAAATAAATGAAAAATTTATTTTTTCTGTCCAATTTTTTTCTATTGAGTATTTTAATGAACAAAAAAAAGGAGAAATTGACGAAAAACTTGGTCCTTTTTTTTGCCAAACATTTTTTTGTCCAAAAATAAACGGATTTGAACGAAAAATTAAATAAGATAAAATCATCTTTTATAAAACCTATTATACCATCTAGATTATAAACGTAATAACAATTAATATAAGGGTAACTTAGTAACTTAAATATGTAACTTTTAAGTTTTTTTCATTTATAAACTTTTTCTTTTTTCATTATAAATTAAATTTTTCATTCTTTTCTTTTATGTCCCAAACTTAGAACAGAGTGTTAATGACATTATATTATTGTCATATTTGGTGCAAGAATTACATTAATTTATTCAATGAATCGGTAATAAAAGAATTGACATATAAAATCGCAAGATATATCGTAACAAATTGTTATAATGACGGTTCTACTTCTATATTTTACTTACGTTAGAAATTTAATAAAGAAGAAAATTTGTAATATATATTTATTTATATTCCCATAATTTAGTCTTGTTCTCATTCCACAAATTTAATCCAAAAATATATAATAATAAAATAGAACTCAATTTGAATTTGGACAGAAAACACAAATACTAGGTTCAGATTCATTCTAATTGATTTTTGGAAAATCACAAGAACATTTCGGATTCATTATAATTTTGATTATTCCCCAAAATAGGTCCATTCCATCCAACCCATTCGAAGTCGCCAAATATATGGTACGTAAAAACAACTACAACTTTATTACAACAATTGTCGGCAAAATACAACAACACATATGTCAGAAGTTTGATACAAATATATACCAATCAGAAGACGCCACAATGACACCTTACATAAAGGTATAGTCAAAACTGCTTTTAGAAATTAGAATCTTTGGGAAGTGCTCAAGAAAACCTTCATACATGGGAGGCCATGCTTTTAGGTTATGGTAGATATCATATGGCCACGTAATTATCCTCGTCAATCTAATAAACCCCAAAGAAAAACGAAGATTACTATCATATTCTTCCCAATGGTGAGTCTTCTCTCGACATATCATTATCTCCACTCGCCTCTAATTGGGTATTATACTCCAAACAAACACCAAGATTATATAGTAGTGCTTGTAAATATACTCAAAGAAGTGGATGAGCACAACCACGTCTTATGATAACACGAGGTCAGTATGTCATTAGACATCTTGTATGATAGTGGACAAAACACCTTCCAAAATGTTAAATTCACCTCACCTCAACATCTATAGACCACCACTCTATTCCTCGCTATCCCCGCCGACCCAAATACACTTTTTATTACCCGAAGGAATTGTGAAACAAAAGGGTGAGCACAACTAGCTCAAGAAAGAATATTATGACTAAAGATAAATAAATTATCAATAGTCTTCATCAAGAATAAATCGTAGATTTAGAACATACGGTAGATGATAAAACTTTTCAACCATAGTTGCAAATGAATGATGAGCAATCCATTAAAGAGTCAAATAGACTATAAAGTCTATTATCTTCTCCACGTTAAAAGTCCACCAACAATGTTTTATCCCCGTAAATATCAATCAACAATTCTTTCCACAATCATATGAATAACTCATAATCATAATTGTAGATTCTAAATTCTTCTCATCCAAGACGAAGATAATTTTCATCACTTGTCTTTACCCAAACATCAAAGATCATGGTTATACCAAATCACAGCCTCTGCTCATAATCATACTAATAAATTCATCTTTGCACTACGTGCCAAAGATATTCATCAACAGCTCATCTTTTACACTACAAAGCCAAAGATATTCAACAATAGTCAACATCTTCTTCGCATTACGAGCCAAAGATATTCATCAATAATTCATCTTTGCACTACAAAGCAAAGATATTCAACAACAAAACATCATCTTCAGACATATAGAGCATATTCATCAATCAATAATCATATTCTGCACTACAAAGCAAAAGATATTCAACAACAAAGTCATCTTTGCATTATATGCCAAAGATATTCATCAATAATTCATCTTTGCACTACGCCAAAGATATTCATCAATCAAAGTCATCTTTCATACGAAATTAAAAGATATTCATCATAACATTCATCTTTTGTCACCAAGCTAAGATATAAAGATATTCATCAATATAATCATTTCATATTTAAATAAATGCTCATCTTTATAACCATGTAATCCAAATATTCTTCAAAATCATTCATAAAAATATTAAGTTTTATCCATGTCCAAAAAATATATCATCAAAAATAATCATAGTGGTGTAAAATTCAAGAATGATCAAAACATGGATACAATCAAAGCTAGTATCCGTAATAGATATTTTAGACTAAAAAAAAATTTTCATTTTCTTAATAGTAATATTAATGAATAAAGGTCAGATAATTCGAATAAATTTCAAGAGATACGTGAATAAGAATACGCCCCAAAATTAGGTATACGCCACCCATCTTGGGTCGCCACTTACATGGTACATAAATTCAAATACAACTTACTTAATATAATCGCTGTGGTACAATACGATATAAACCGTGAGTTTGAATACAAATATTGTCTACTAGATATTATACAAACTCAAAAGGAGTCCTCATTACAACTATTATCACACTATTTCACGTATTAGTGAGGACTACTAATGCTATCCTCCGACCATTACTTCGCTCCCCGACTCTGTCTCCAATTATGTTCTCATTTCCTCAAGAGAATAAAGAAAAGAAAGGGTGAGCTCAACTAGCCCAAAGAAGAAATATTACGACTAAGATAATGCGTAATAAATTATCATTAGCCTTCAACAAAGGTTAAACCGATAAAATACAATAGACAACCAGCTTAATCAGCAGCTTAATAAGCAATCCATTAAAAGAGTCAAGTAGAGAATAAAGTCTACTATCTTTTAGGTTTTAAAAGGTTTTCATCAATTTTATCACCGAGACTCACTTTTAAATAAACCACCACATCTAATCATCCCCGCATTACTACCAAGGATTTTCATCAAATTATCAATGGTCATGACTATACCGAATCACCCCGGGTCATAATCATACCAAAAACTATCCATCATCGCATTACATGTGCCACCGAGGACTTTTTTGTCACATCATTTATATCAAGTCATGATTATACCGAATGATCCTCGGTCATAATCATACTAAGTTCATCTATGCACGAAGCCAAAGATAACATAATATAACACGAGGATGATGACAATGACATAATAATTCAATAAAACAAGTTCAAGAATTATTTAATCCATGAATTATTAACGCCCAAATTGTCAACATGATATCGCTTTCAGAGAGTAAAATTCAAGAATGATCGTAAGAATATTTCCATGAAAAGATATCGATGAAACGCAAATATCAAGGATATTCTACTAATTTCATGGAGTATAAAGTCAAAGTTTTAACCAACTGGTATAATAAAGAATGGAATAACAAAAGAAATCACCACGCATGCGGTATCAGATTGTGATGACAAAGTTATTCCAACAGTAATAATAATAACTAAACCAGTCGTGAAATTCACACCCGGCTGTGATGTTCCAATGTAATAATAAAGATGGAACCAGATCCTGTAAAAACACATGATAGATATTCCAATGTATGATAAAGATTTTAACCAGTCCTGTAAAACACACGCATGTGATGTTCCAATGTAATAATAATAAAAATTCTAAACCAGTCCTGTAAAACACACGCATGTGATGTTCCAATGTAATAATAGAAGAATGTCACCAAGTATAGGTAAACACAGATACAAAGTTATTCCAATGTAATAATAAGCAATGGAATAACATAAGGATTTCACCAAGTATAGGTATGCCACAGATATAAAGTTATGTATAGGTATATTTTTTTTACAAAAGTTATTCCAATGTAATAATAATGAATGGAATAATGTAAGTTCTTCAAGAAGAAAGAATAACAACACCTCACCGTAAAAAGAACCTAATATAAAGTAAAGAAGAAGTAGTAGTAATACTCTTCTTCTTTCTATAATTTTCTCTATAGCTTCTCTCTATAATTTCTCTCTAGTTTCAATGAATTCGTAAGAAAATAATGAAGGAATGAGCTTCTATTTATAGAAAATGGAATGCATAAGAATTAATCCATGAACTATCCAGTATTGATTTACTTTAATCTGACGGTCCATATATTTAAAGAAAAATCTTTTAAATAAAATATAATATATTCTATTTATATAAAAACATTTTACTATGCAAACACTATGCAATACTATGCAAAACACTACGCAAAACACTATGCAACACTATGCATAATAAAATATAATATATTCTATTTATGTAATAACTTTAATAAAGTATTCTATTTTATATAAAGATGTTTCGCTTTTATTACGCTAATAATACTAATAAAACAAAACGTCATTATCGCTATAATAATTCATATTATTAATCGACAATAATGGAATCAAACCGAGTGACTTCACATAAGATCAATAATCAATACCGCAGCTACTACTACGCAACCACACGACATCGCATTTTTACTACCGAAAGTAGTTCAACAAGAACAACTACCAGAAAACTTCCGCCGTTATTTCAATAAAATATTTTTGTCGCTTTCAATCCGACAATAATTTTTCATTAGGTCCACCAATGATTGAGCCATTGTATTTAATATTCCCCGCTAAACCGAATATTCCCCACCAATCAATCGAATATAATATAACCACTGTGATACTTTGCAAAATTTATAAATACTACCCACAACTATAATATTATCTCAAATTCACACCATAATATTAAAAAATTATTTCACAAAATTTAAATCTTTATCGATAAAATCTGGGTCTCACAATCTCCCTCCTTATGGAATTTCATCAAAATTAGGGTACGACTGGTATGATAAAGAGATGAGGATACCTTGAATACCTTTTATCGCTTAAAAATATTAAATTCATCTTTGAATCCGCCAAAGATATTCATTAACAATTCATCTTCGCACTACAAAGCCAAAGATATATAACAATCAGAAACCAAAGCCAATAATACCGAGACGCAGACTTAATAAGATACAACCACTAATTATCCATGCACCATCGCCAAGGATATTCGTGTTTTCAATTACTACTATGATTATACCCCGAATAATCCGTCGTCATCATAATCATACCAAGTCTATCAATGCACGTACTACCAAAGATTTACTTTTTACGCATCCATGAATTAATATTTCATCATACCGAGACTCACCAATAATTAATCCATATCATCGAATCATCCCCGCACTACGTGCCAAGGATATTCATTAAGATCACACCACAAATTATCCATGCACTACTACCATTATCACGACTAATTATCCAATTACTATACCAAAGATATAATCACGACCACAAATTAATTACTACATAATCGATTATTATTAAGATCATAACGTCATATACATCCAATCAAGTCCATCTATCATCACATAAGATTACGTATCACTTTGAACACATCCATGAATTAATTTATCATACTACTACCATAAGATAATCATCAATAATTCATTAATCCACATCATCAAATCATCCCCGCACTACGTGATAATTGTATTCATTAAGATCACGACCACAAATTATCCATGCACTACTACCAAAGATAATCAGTATTTCTACATTACACATATCATTAAGATATTATTATTATTACTATCACGATCATCCAAGTCCATCGGTCATAATCATACCAAGTCCATCTATGCACGTAAGCCACGTATTTACTTTGAACACATCCATGAATTAATATTTCATTGAGACTCAATTCAATAATTAATCCACATCATCAATCATCCCCGCACTACATTATCCAAGGATATTCATTAAGATTATCATTGTACCACAAATTATCCATGCACTACACGCCAAAAAGATAATTGTGTATTCATTTACTATGCTATGATTATACCAATAATCCCCCTCATTATAATCATACCAAGTCCATCTAAGTCCATCTACAGCCACGTATTTACTTTTCAACATAATATAAATAATGAGGATAATGATATAAAAAGAATCAATCAAATGAGATAAAGGATAAATATTAAACATTTATAATATAATTTATCCAGATTCAAGAATATCCCCATGTTATCAATCACTTAATAATCTCATAATCTAATAACATTAATATTATAACAATATTTTAATCACTTCTTAAATTTATAAACAATTTATCTTAATTGTTTACGCTTTTACCATATAATGCATTTAATCATTCAAAATGCCATACTCATAAAATATCATCACCAATTATCAAATCCTCATCAAAAAAATATGCATATACTCTATATAGGATTCTCTAGCCATAAAATCCTATTTTCAACTTTTGTTACTTCACATAACATATTTAACTCATATGTTCAGAATTAAACTATTTTCATGAAAAATACCAAATCAGTCCCAAAAATATTTCTTTTCTGGGATTTAGCATAATATAGTCCCATAATGAAAATATATTTTTCTCTAATTTTTAAAATTCATTTACTATTTTTCAAAAATCAATTTCTAATTAATTCCTTAAGAAATTAGCTACCTCAAGTTTAACTCCAAAATTCCCAAATCTTGGCAGGACCTTACACATGTTAACGTGAGCTTCCAGTTTAAATTTCATGGTCATCGGAGTTATAGAACTCCTATATAGCGTTTTTCGCCTTAAAACCTAAATATTGAAATAGTCATAACTTGCTCATTTTAAGTCGAATGAGCTCATTTTTGGACAGGAGGTACTTTATACCATATACTTTCATGTCCCAAAAGGCCAGAATTTTTCTCATAATTTAAGTGGCCGAAACAGCCTCTCTAAAATCATCTCTGGCAGTAGCAGCTTTTTCGAAATTTACAGCTTTGCACTCCTTTGCTAAAATCAGTCCACACAAAAAAAATCTACAACACCTTTTCCAGTAATTCCACTTGGATTAGTTAGGTAACTCATAGATCTAACTCTAGGACTTGACCACATTCAAAAATTCAAAATATAATAGGAGATATGGTCAATTGAATTTCATGTTACGCTTTTCACCAAAATCTGATTTTCAACTCTTTGTGATTTCTAAGAAACTTTCATGTTTTCACATACTAACCAACATAACTCATCATAAAACTTACTAATACTTCATATACCCATGATTTTCATTAGTCCAATGCTTTTATTATGACTTTCATCATAAACCACGAAATGCTCCTTTTAGTCAAGAAATATTTGAGGGTTTAAGAAATGGGTTTTTGTACCGGGTCAATACAAAAAATCGATTTCACGCCTAGGTAGGCTAGAAATCTTCAAGAATACGCCAAGAAATTTATTAATGATAGAAATATCATTCAAAATCATATTTCGCCAAGACTTGATAAGACGTCACATTATACCAACCGTGACTTCTATCCCTTAACCTAGATAAAGACCTCACAATGATACCTATAAACTTGCCATCTTCATTCACGACGTCGCCACAGAAGTCCCGCTTTGCATTTCCACACAAGGAAGTCAACAACGAAAAGGATCGGGCTTTTTACTTATGGCTTGATATAACAAAGGATTAACTTTAGGATTTGGTTACTTTGAATTCAGATAACAAAGTTGGTTAGAATATAAAAGCTAACAACCTTACAAAAAAGAATAATGAGTAAGTTAATCAATCGATTTCAAAAATTACATCAAAGGCAAGTATTTTCAAAGAGATAAGATCGACAGTAACGTGAAAGTGTTTATTTGAAACAAACAAGATTAATAAATAAAGGAGGTAACGGGTTTCTCCCAACGGTTTCAACCAATAAGTCAAAAGTCTAACTTCTCCTGAGTCAAATTTAAACGCTGAACGCAAGCAAGAGAGATATAAAAGATGGGTAGAACCGTATCTCATAAGGTATAGACTTCGCAAGAATTTATAATTAACTAACCCGCTAAACTTCGCTCGTCGTTACTTCCACTTTTTGAGAAGTCACGAAAAACGCCTTCTTAAAAACCACCGACTTTTGTTTTGTCCAGATCCGCCTTTTGTGCCACTATCCCAAATTGGACTCGACTTCACTATACACAAAAAATCGAGCTAAATGACCTTCTTTCTTGAAATTTCCACTTCTATTATCTTTGCCATGATTACCACCAAGTGGTTACCATTCTTAGCATGATAATTTCCCCGATGGTTATCATTGTTCGATAGCAACTACCACCAAAGATGATTATTATCGTGTTGTTGGTCGTTACCTTTTGTTCGAAATGAATCAACACTCTCATGTGCTTCATTGCTTATCTCAAAGATTTTCAGATGCCATTCTCAAACAAACACGCCACAAAACAAGGGTTAATTAACATATCACATATTATCCCTATACTCCTAATCGACCAATTAAATACCAAATAAATTTAGGTAGGTCATACTAACAAGGAATTCCCCGCCTCCCTCCTAGTAGTTATTCTCACATCTTAGCCAGCATATCCCTAAGCTCGATATCATCATCCCTCAAGCTCATATACCAACCGCCTCTCTAAATTAGTCCGGTATACGCCACCCATCTCATACGCCCACTTACATATACGGTACATAAATTCAAATTCAAATACAACTTACTAATATAACTGCACGTATAAATACGACATAAAACGTGAGTTTGAATACAAATATTGTCTACTAGATATTATACAAACTCAAAAGGAGTCCTCATTACAACTATTATCACACTATTTCACGTAATAGTGAGGACTACTAATGCTATCCTCCGACCATTACTTCGCTCCTCGACTCGTCTCAAATATGTTCTCATTTCCTCAAGAGAATAAAGGAAAGAAAGGGTGAGCTCAACTAGCCCAAAGAAGAAATATTATGACTAAGATAATGCGTAATAAATTATCATTAGCCTTCAACAAGTTGTTAAAAACGATAAAATACAATAGACAAACCAGCTTAATCATATTTAATAAGCAATCCATTAAAAGAGTCAAGTAGAGAATAAAGTCTACTATCTTTTAGGTTTTAAAAGGTTTTCATCAATTTTTATCACCGAGACTCAAATTTTAATAAATAAACCACCACATCTAATCATCCCCGCATTACACTGGCCAAGGATTTTCATCAAATTATCAATGGTCATGACTATACCGAATCACCCCGGTCATAATCATACCAAAAACTATCCATCATCGCATTACAAAATACCGAGGACTTTTTGTCACATCATTTATATCAAGTCATGATTATACCGAATGATCCCCGGTCATAATCATACTAAGTTCATCTATGCACGTAAGCCAAAGATAACATAATATAATATGAGGATGATGACAATGACATAATAATTCAATAAAACAAGTTCAAGAATTATTTAATCCATGAATTATTAACGCCCAAATTGTCAACATGATACTCGCTTTCAGAGAGTAAAATTCAAGAATGATCGTAAGAATATTTCCATGAAAAGATATCGATGAAACGCAAATATCAAGGATATTCTACTAATTTCATGGAGTATAGAAGTCAAAGTTTTAACCAACCGGGTATAATAAAGAATGGAATAACAAAAGAAATCACCACGCATGCGTATTGCATGATGTACAAAAGTTATTCCAATGTAATAATAATAATCTAACCAAAGTCAGTGAAATTCACAATCGATGTGATGTTCCAATGTAAATAAAGATGGAACTGCATCCTCCAAAAACACACATGATAGATATTCCAATGTAATGATAAAGATTTTAACCAGTCCTGTAAAACACATGCATGTGATGTTCCAATGTATAATAAAATCTAACCAGTCCTGTAAAAAACACATGCATGTGATGTTCCAATGTAATAATAAAAGAATGTCACCAAGTATAGGTAAAATCACAGATACAAAGTTATTCCAATGTAATAATAAGCAATGGAATAACATAAGGATTTCACCAAGTATAGGTATGCCACAGATACAAAGTTATGTATAGGGTATGCCACTTTTTACAAAGTTATTCCAATGTAATAATAATGAATGGAATAATGTAAGTTCTCTTCAAGAAGAAAGAATAACACCCCTTCACCGTAAAAGAACCTAATATAAGAAGTAAGAAGTAGTAATACTCTTCTTCTTTTCTATAATTTTCTCTATAGCTTCTCTCTATAATTTCTCTCTCTGTAGTTTCAATGAATTGTAAGAAAATAAATGAAGGAAACGAGCTTCTATTTATAGAAAAATGGAATGCATAAGAATTAATCCATGAACTATCCAGTATTGATTTACTTTAATCTGACGGTCCATATTTAAAGAAAAATCTTTAAATAAAATATAATATATTCTATTTATATAAAAACATTTTACTATGCAAACACTATGCAATACTATGCAAAACACTACGCAAAAAAACACTACGCAACACTATGCATAATAAAATATAATATATTCTATTTATGTAATAACTTTAATAAAGTATTCTATTTTATATAAAGATGTTTCGCTTTTATTACGCTAATAATAATAATAAAACAAAACGCCATTATCGCTATAATAATTCATATTATTAATCGACAATAATGGAATCAAACCGAGTGACTTCTCACATAAAGATCAATAATCAATACCGCAAAGCTACTATGCAACCACACGACATCGTATTTTTTTACTACCGAGTAGTTCAACAAGAACAACTAGAAAACTTCCGCCGTTATTTCAATAAAATATTTTTGTCGCTTTCAATCCGACAATAATTTCGCTAGGGTCCACCAATGATTGAGCCATTGTATTCCCTAATATTCCCGCTAAACCGAATATTCCCCACCAATCGAATATAATATAACCACTGATACTTTTTGCAAAATTTATAAATACTACCCACAACTATAATATTATCTCAAATTCACACCATAATATTAAAAAATTATTTCAACAAAATTTAAATCTTTATTGATAAAATCTGGGTCTCTAATTTTGTCATTTTCTTCCCGATGCTTATTCTCGCTATGGGTCCCACAAATAGTCGCTGGCTGCATTGCATTTAATACTCCCACGTAAAGAATATTCCACGACCAAACGAATATTCCCGGCAACAATAATGAATACTTTATACCCTCATGCAGATTTTGAAAAAATTTTCATATATCACCCTTAACTTTAACTTTTATCAATTTAACCATTTACCGAATAGAAAAATTGAATACTTTTATTTCATAAAATTCGGGTCTTACACGTATCGATAGACTTGCTTTTGTTATATGTATTCAAAGCACACCTAAAACATCAGACATGAAAATTTCAGCCCATAAAATATTAAACTTTTTTTAATTGTTTTAAAAAAAAAAAAAAAAATCCGCTTTTTAAGATCGTAGTAAGTGAGTCCTTACCGATCTTGACCTATATATATATATATATATATATATATATATATATATATATATAAACTCCTAATATCAAATATTTAGTCTTTTTTTTTGAAAGTTAACTTTGGGAGTACAATATAATTTCATAATTAAGTACATTATCATTGTTATAATATCAAAAATTAATCATGCCTCGCTAAATGAGGAATAAATAAACTCATAACCAAACAAAACTCGAATAAAAAGAAAACAAGTTTTAGATAAAGGAAAAATTAAACTCAACTAAGTAATAATCGAAACTGAGATTTAAATGTCACAATACCTCAGTCTTAGCCACCGGGCAAAACTCGATTCTTATCATTGATCCGGTTAAGATGGAGTTTATTTTTGAGAGCTTGATTAATTGATCAATCGACCAATAAAATCTCGGCACACGTAGCCTCTCACCGCATGTCAACACTCTATTAGCCAATCGATCAACTTACCCAAAACGAACTCATGCTAACCACTTCCCTCATCACTAGGCTTAACCACTAATCAATGTTTATAGCCTAAAAGATTCTCATCTTCTAATGGCAACGGATATGATACATTGATACTCTTTTATTGAAAGAAAAACATTTACAAATGAAACTCAGTGGAATAGAAAAAGTAGTTCGCAGTATAAATTTAGTCCATACATGAGATTAAATGTATTAAACTCTGTGACAATTTCTCATATCATTTTATATTTACTACTAATAAAAAGAGAACCCTTTTTGGCAAACAATTTGTTTGTTTTTTGTTGAAAAATGAGACTGCTATTGGAATGTAGGAACTAGGAAGTAGTAAAAGATTATGTGAGATAATGGTATCAAGTCCAACAAGTACTAGGGCTGTACTTTTCAGATTTTCAAACAAGATAGAAGCAATATGGAGACATGACCCATACTATGATACTACTATAATTTCATCAGGACTACTTCGTTTAAAGCCCACTTCTTGGTACCCAACTTATATGTTATAAAAAACGTAAATTACTTATTAAATATACAACAAATAGAAAGTAATTATGTTAAAAAATGATCAACCAAATAATTACAAAAGAGAATTCATATTATAAAATAGTACAATTCACATTAATAAGAAAACCTAAAATCAAGGACAAATAATCGCTTATAATTAATAATTCAAATTCAAATATTTGAATCTAACAACAAATTCAAATTCAAATTCAAAATAATAATTAAAATTCAAATATTCAAAGTTTGACAACGCTATCTTCATCCTCCCCTTCACGGCCATCTTCGCCCTCCCCCTTCATGCGCTTCAACACCATGGACGCCGATCTCCTCATTCATTACGGCCACAACTGACATTGTGACGAAGGTTGATTTAGTCCAGAAATTAAAAGGAGAAAATGATAAATTTTAGTGCAGTTGGTATCCAAATATTTATACAAAGGTAACCATTTTAGTTTTTGTGGGTAACCGAGAGAAATTTCAGTGCAGTTGGTAACCAAAACTTACAAAGGTAACAATTTTAGTTTTTGTTGGTTACATTTGTATTAAGGTTAGGCTACCAATTGCAGTATGAAAAAAAAAAATCTATAATAAATTTTTTATAATTAATTGGTAACCCAATAAAACTGCATTGGTTACCTTTGTATTAAGGTCCATACCAATCAGATTATAAAAAAATAATCTACATATAGATTTTTTTTAATTAATTAAGAACCCAATAAAATCGAATTGATTTACATTTGTATAAAGTGTTAGCTAACAACAATCGCACTATTAAATAAAAAAAAATCTATAATAGATTTTTTAAAAATAAATTAGAAACCTAATAACACCGAATTGGTTACCTTTACTATGAATGTTTAACTACCAACTTGTCTTATAAGAAAATTGCAAGAACATGAAGACGACGCCTGTGTATTGCAATGAGGTGGGGATGAAGAGAGGACCATGGACTATGGAAAGGACGAATTTCGTTGTCCACTTACATCAAGAGAGAAGGAGAATGGCGGTATGCAGCGTGTCAAGCAAATCGACTTGGTTGCATGTGAAGGATATAGCCTCATCTTTGCAAATGGAAATTTTCCTCGTCAATGAATTGGAGCATTGCAGCATTTAAGAACGCCAAACTAGTGGTAGTTGAATTCCTTACAAGAACTCGTGATTCTCGCTGCTTAGAATATTCTTTTAGATTGAATGGTTCTCGAAATAAAATTGTTTGAGAAATCTTGCCCTTTGGTTTGCTGAATAGAGCAGTTCAGGATAATATATATATATATATGCGAGGGAGGGAGTATACGAAAGGAATAAATGCATATAGACTGAAAAACACAAAACATGTTTGAAAAAATGTATTGATAGGGATGTTGATCGAACTAGTGCTACTGCATCCACTCACGTATTCCTCAACAAACAATAATTGTTTGCTACCAATAATGCATATATAGAGAGAGAAAGAATACGTTGAATGAAGAAGAAGGGTGATGACTAATTCATTGTTATAGATAAGGAGAGATAAAGAAGCCGTAGTATAATTAATCCTTAAATTAAGGAATTTTAATTGAATACTAATTCCTAAATTAAGGAATCATAATTGCACTAGTATTGTAAATAAAATATGAAAGTGTATTAGTTGTGTAATTATTATATGAGTGCACTATTGTTGGAATTTTTTAAAAATGTAATAAAATATGTAAATCACCCTATAAAAAACTTGAACAAAATAATCCGACTTTAAATTACAAAAGACAACTTCATCTCATCTCCATAATCTAATTATTTGGTTAAAACTAACGAAGTTAAAATTTAGTTGATCATAAAAAAAAATTACTAGACAACTACCAAAAACAACGAATCTAAATTGAAATGAATCCCAATTGACAAGAAAAGAAAAGAAAAAAAAGGAAAACATCTACAAATTATACATAATACTCCTTAGAATAAATTAACAGATAAATACATAACGAGTTACATAAAACTGACAAGAAAAAAAGAAATCTACATTTGAAGTTCCTCATTGATATGTGAGGAACTACAAAATGTACCTGAAAAGATCATTCTGATCTGAAAAGTTCATTCTGATCTCCGCATTTTGATATTGAGAGGAATTTCCTTGTAGGACTGAACCTTCACGGCTGCTTTGCGTGATGGTCTTCCAAATGAAGTTCTTTGTGAGTCTCGAGGATCACATCTAGGCATGATATTTTCATCTTCTGAAGTTGCATTGTCTACATGC
Organism: Panax quinquefolius; assembly: GCA_020205615.1. Lineage (NCBI taxonomy): Eukaryota > Viridiplantae > Streptophyta > Magnoliopsida > Apiales > Araliaceae > Panax > Panax quinquefolius. The sequence goes on along the minus strand of CM035162.1, from coordinate 17,049,483 downwards.
ATAGGACTTTCAAGTGGTGTAGAATCTGAATAGTTAATATCTTCCAATTCAAACAAGTTCTCTCTAGGCTCCTGATCACATGATTTAAACCTGGCAGACTGCCTTCTCAAACATCGCCTGACCAAATGATAAAATAAGAGATTTAATTCCATTTAGGATATGAGGAAATGCTTTCATATCCTAATAGTAAAGGTGCTGGCGTGGGGAAAGCATCTAATGCTTAAACAATAATGGCTGTTAAGTTTAGAGGTCTCAGCATAGGCTCGAGGGACTTATTCAACTTATGTATTATTTTTTGATAGTTATGCACCTTATATATTCTACCATGATGAACAAGAACACAGTGAGGATAACATCAAATCATTGAGAAGAATATATTTGGTTAATTTCATATGGAAATTTATGGATCAAACAAACAAAGCATAATTCAGCTACCCGCTTGGCAAGTCTAAATTATTTTTAAAGAAATGAAGCATGAATCACATTATAATATGTAAACCAACCTTTTATTTTCAGCCATCTCTTTTCCAGCAACTTGCTGAGATGTTGTCAAAGGCCCATAGCTGTGGCATATTCATAATTTCCATTGGTTAATTTAAAGGAAACAAAAGATATGGTTCAACAAAAGTCACTTTAGGTTCTAGAATTTACATGGACTTCTTAATGGACGCCTTCTAGATTTGCTGCCATTACATGCTTTGTTATCTTTGGTAGATTTGTATTTTGTAAATGCCTCGCCTCCATGCTTAGTGAACAAAATAAAACCAGGAATTAGAAATAAATATGTTGTAAATATCTAACAAAATGAGAGAATAATCACAGAAGAGCTTTAGTGAAATACCTGAGAGCCATGATTTTGACCATTCATCTTGTCCTGCCCCTAGAAAATCAAAGGATTTATGGACGAATCAAACAAAAGTTACAAGGAGCTCAAGATTAACTCAAGTGGGCCTATAAAATTTGATATTTTTCAGCATGATTGTTAATGTCTCTTAAATTGAAAGAAGTACTGTTGAATGTGTTCAGTGTTCTACTTCATAGTAATTTGAATGAGGTGTTGGGGTTTATTTCACTAAGTATTAAGTAACATAATATTTTTGTTTGATCTTAGAGTCAAATAAAATTTCTACATCACTGATTGTTAGAATTAGAATCACACACATGCACACGACAATAGAGAATTAACACAAAGAGATTTACGTGGTTCCCCAATTTGGGTACTCCACAGGCAGCTTGTTGTTTTATTGATGATTTCAGTTATATAGGGCTTTACAATAGATAGTATTTATAACCACTAATCTTATTCAAACCCATTTCACATTATAACTCAAATACCCATAATGTCCTTCCAAAAAACAAACCATAAAATTCATCCACGACCGGGCGCTTCTAAGCAGTCATTAATGCTACCACAACAAGCACAAGCAGAACTCAGATCGATCTCGGCGCACTCCGCGCCACTCCTGCCTTGCACCGCACGCCCCGCCGCCACACATGCGTAAACTCCGCACTGCATCATGAGGGGCTGGGCATTTTATATAACAGAAAGTTAAATTTATATAAATTTTGTATTATAAAGATTATTTAAAATTTAACTCTTTATATATAAAATGCACAATATATAAAAATCGTAAAACAATTTTTCCAATTGAAAAAATTGTTTGAGTGATTTCGGTTGGTTGTTATGAGCTGAATAGGTTGACTTGAAATTTTTTTGGGTCACTTCCACTTCCCTCTCTTCCTCTTCCATTTTCGAGTGGCTATGTGAATTTAATCGGGGTTTCCCTTCCTCTCTTGTTAATAAATAACGTTAGTATCACGTAAAAAAGAGTTATATAATATTCATATACACACATGTATATTTCAGGCGGGACCCATAGTATACATGTGTGTATGTGAACATTATGTGACCTTTTTATGTGATAAGTAGTATTGCTTGTTCATAAATTCACGCTACACTCTAAGCCACTTGCTCAAGATAACTTATAAGTTAGTCAAACCAATTTATAAGTTGTTTTTCATTATAATGGTTTGACAGTCACTTATTTTAGGACTTATAAGTTGAATTTTAAGTCAAAAAAGAGAGTAAATATTTGTGACTTATTTAAAAATGACTTATATGTCATTTTAAAATAAGTTAGTTTGACTAAATATAATGTCTATTTTACCCCCCTCTTTTTTAATGTCATTTTAGTAATTTTTATATTTATTTTAACTTATAAGTCATTATGAGCCCCCCAACCTTCGGTTCAAATTCGCCCCCGGCGAGAGCGGAACAGAGCGGACCGAAGCGAAGCGACGCACTAGCCTTTTTCAGTAGCTTCTATGTTATGAGTCACAAGTTTCAACACTGATTTATGAACTCATCGACAAGTCTTCGTTTATTATATCTCCATCATTTGATCTATACTCTCATTTCCGGGTTCAATGGTTTCTTTAGAAATATTTTAATGCTTCTTTTTATTCATTTTTTTCTTTAGTCCTTCAAAGGACCCATACAAATTCTAAAAGCTCTAGCATCTAGTTTTATTATGTCCAACTCATGGGATCCAACTTTTGAACTTTCTAGGATTCTTGTAAGATAGACCCTACTGCTGTGTGTAATCGAGGATATAGGACAAAACAAATACAAAGATGATCATTTCCCTCTCATAATCTCATCCACTAACCACCACCAAATATTCCTAAATGAAGTAACTATACAGTAAAATTGTTCTCAACACAAGTATAGTATCCATGCTTTCCTCATATCATAGTTGTCACGGAGCCAAGGTGGAAGGTGATCGTCAGACGCCTAGGCTAAGGCGCCACCATAGCGTTGACTATGGCAACAAGTCCTAAACAATGTGCACTTTATAGATGAGGATGGAGGGCTAACGGGTCAGATGATTCGCTGGTTACTAGTACTCATGCTTGGCTTGGATTGGATTGATAAAAAAACAACCAGGGAGAAGGTCCTTAGATGAGAGAGACAGATAGTGTTCTTGTTTGGGATGGAGATCTGAAAATTTGGGGGATCGGGTTATATAAGTGAAAATTAGCTCTGTTTCTTGTTGGGAAAGGAAAACCTTTTTCCTTTTCTTTTTTTAATTATTGCTACTTTGCTTCTTCCCCCCCCCCCCAATAAAATTTTATATACACTAAAAAATGTCTACACTCTCTTCTGTCTCTAGTCATAACTCAATAACTCAAGCAAAGTCATCAATTGTGAAGTCATTTCTGTCTCCTCACGAGCAACACTCTCATTCAAAGGAGTAGGGTCACGGGATTAGTTTAGGTTAGGGTCATGGGTTAGGTTACTTGGGTAATTGAAAAATTCCATGGGTTATGATGAGTCGTGGTACAAAATAACTTACTCACTTAATTTGGGTTCGCTACCAATACGTGAGCCTTGATAGGTATTGTCCAAGCCCTTTGTCTCAACGCCAGGACGGGCAACGTCATGACAACTATGCCTCATATCTTTCAAGAATGAATAGTGATTAAAAGTGTCCACGGAAAATATGTTTTTTACCTAATTACGACATATCGTTTATATTATTATGTTTTGATTGCAATTCAAATTCAATTAGTCCATAGATTGAAATATTACGAAAGAAAATAAGATCTAACCTCAAGTTCTAGATTCTTTACTTTAAGCAAGGCATCCTTGCAAACAAGCTCATGCTGAAGTGCTTTTAACTGTGATGAACAGCACTGAATTAGCTACAGAACATATATATTGAGGGTGAATATATAAAGAAAAATGAACAAATGTTGTTCAAGTTGCATTACAATCTCACCTTTTCTTTACCCAAATTAAGTTCCTGCATAGTATCACAATGCATTCAGAACAAAAATACACAAAATTACCATATAGGAAACTGAATTAAGCATTGAAGTAAAAACAACAAACCGCTAGCATATGGCTGTTTGATTGAGCAAGATTCCAATTCTGCAACTGCATTTTCTGAAGACTAACACGCAATTTCTGTAGCTCAATCCCACTAAATTCTATGATTTTACTGTTGAGCAAAATTAAAGAAAAACATCTCTTTATAAATATTGGGAATAGAAATGATAAAAAAAAATTCACAATTAACAAAAAACAGTGAAGGGTACTTTTTGTCTCCAATAAGTTTCACCAATGCCATGTTTTCCTGTTCCAAATGTCCAAAAGAAGAAGCCCAACTAAGTAAAAGTTGATTCATGGAAACGCAAAAACATTAAAAATGCAAAAAAACCCTTGTAAGGTTTTACCTTTAGGAGGCTATCAATGTAGTCCTTGGTTGAAGAACCAGTTGGTGGCAGATTTTCACAGTGAACCGGAGATTTGGGTTGAGGCTGAGAGTTAGTAATATCAGAAAGCCTCTTCCTTACTATACTTCCCAAAGATGACCTTTTTGCCATTATGCTCCCTTTCATTCTACAATTCCAGGTTAAAACTAAACTGGGTATTCAAGAAATGAGATCCAATTTCAGACCCAACAACTAAATTGAAGTGGAATTTCACCCAGAAAATAGATATGTATGTAATTCTACAAGATGGGTTTTTGGTCTCTTTTCATAAACCCCCGAAGGGGATGAAAAATTCGGATAGAACTAAAAAATCCTATAAGAAAAGGAAGAATTTTGGGGTTTAAAGATAAAAATTCACCATAAAAGATTCGAGAATGGAGGATACAACAGCTATGCACTGTTCAAAAATAAAGAAGAAATCATACACATTAGAGGGTTCGACTAAAGGCTAAAGCACTCGTCTTTCTATTTGAAATTCTAGGTTTTTGTATGATTTGAAGGCAAGGGTTCTGCAAAAGCAAAATACAGAACGAGACAAAGGCAAAAGGAAGATGCGAGAGAGGTTCGGATATCTAACGGATTTCCGAGGCTAAGTAGCGAAAGGCAAAAATGCATCCGTACCTAATTTTCAAATATCGGAGCTTAAACGGGCCTGAGGTTTGAATAGGGAAGTCAAAATGTATCGCCCTCCCCAAATTAAGGATGTATTTTAATTTTTAGAATTAATTCATAAAATCTTAAAATCATATTTAATAATATTTAATACGAAACCATTTAATTGTTATATAAACTACTATAATTTTCCTATTATTATTTTTTTCAAAACATAAAAGAAATTGAATAATACTGTGTGCACATGTGAAAAACTTTTTATGTTTTTTTATATATATTATTTGTACACAATTTTTTGTATAGAGTATATTTGCAAAACATAACTCTTTTGATTTACATATATATAGACCATTCATGATTCATGATTCATGATTCATGATTAGCTGGTCTCACTAGAGGTGCTATATTTCGTTATTATTGATAGCTCGATATTCATAAATTTATTGAAAGACTTGATATTTTACGCAAACTAACTGTTGGATGCCGAAAATAAAAAATTATTTAGCAAAAAAAAAAAATGTCTCACTTGTGCAAAATTGAACATGTTTTATTTTAACATATCACTTGTACAATGATTTTTCTCTAATGATCAGATTTAACTGTCCACACCTCCTGCTTCTTCTGAACTTCTTATATATGTGGCTTTTGTAAACCTCTCGACTCCTTGCCACCAAAATCAGTGAAGCAAAAAGCTCCAAAGCATGCAGCATTATGAAAGAGAGCCTATAACAATGAACACCAATGCAAGTCAATTCCTCCACTGATGATCTCTGCATTTTCTTCCTCCAAAGATCCTTCAATGCGTGGTGAACATTGTAGCATAGTGCTTTAGGCCAAAAAGCTCGTTATTATGGCAAGTAGTAGTGGGAATTGTGATCCAAATGATACTCCGATGATCACAGATGCCATGTATACTGAGCCAGGGATAGAGAACGCGATGAGGAAGTGACCAATGCAGGACAAGAAGAGGAACAATGTTTTCATAAGAGGCCTTGGAAACTTCAATTTGACAAGTAGTTTTTCGGAGACTAAACCAGCAAATATTCTTCCAAAGTAATTCCATATGCTTACAAGGGATACAAATCAGTTTATTGTTTTTATTGGATATCCTAGTGACTCTTCAATTTGACCTAAGTTGTCAATTGCATGTCTATACTAAATACTTATTGCAAGACTGTGTAATCTTCCCCTCTTGTTGGTTTATTGCATATTTCAGCAAACCAAGATGTTTTTGGCTTGTTTTCTAGTGGTGTGCTAGATGTTGGGTTCTCAATTGCTATGTTAGTAGGAATAATGGGATTTTTCTTTTGGTTCCAAAGAAGCAATTCCTCTCGAAAAACGATAAAAAGAGGGAAAAAGAGCAGGCCAATAACAATAGTGGCACTTACAGCATAAGCTTGCACTAGGAAAAGCTCCAAGTTTTTGTGTTACTGTCATAACCATGAGAAATAATGCTAGCACGATGGACACATATAAGAAATGATACAAGACTCTGACCTCATTTGGTTGTCGAACAACTTTCATTGTCCGAATTGTGTAAACAAATACCAAAGTAAATTTGTTTCATGATGGCTCCACTTAGCCCTGCCAAAGTTCATAGAATTGGCAGCAATGCACATATACATACACATTTGCCAAACTTTTGACTTGGCAATTTTGCCAGTGACAACTAGCCAGATTATGAAGTAACCTATGAAATTCAAGGATGGGCCGATTAACAAAAGGAACCATGTGGGAGTTACCTCAGCAAATAGGCCTGCGAAAATCCCAACATTACATCCAAGATCTTTGAAGAATCCCAAAAGATTTATTGTGCTCTGATCATAACCTAATGAAGCTTTGATTTCTTTGTAGTATATTCCGAAAATATATGTTCCACCTACACCAGCCATTATAGAAAAGGAAGCAAAAAGATATCCATCGGTCACGAATTACATGCAATGCGAATTTTATCCCATATCACCTCCATCAGCAGCAGCTGTGTTTTCTGTCATTGCTGTCTCTATATACTTATGCCAGGACTAATTGGTAAGACATTTTTTTTTTGGAGAAAAACAAGCAGGCAATTCTCTTATAAGTAGCAAAGCAACAAGCTAACTAGTGCATCTGTCTGTGGTTGAGAAAACTAGCTCTTTTTGAAAAGCTTTAGGAGAAAAGATTCGAATATTTTTTCCAAGGACAAGAATAAAGTGTTGGTAAGGACCACTATGGTATGTATAAACAGTTAGTTTTTCAGGTTAGTTAGCATAATTTATTAAGAAAATGGGGTTCACATTTTGGTATCTACAAAATTGTCAAGAAAAATTAATCTCAATTGATGTTTTGAGAAAGAGAACTGATATTTTCACATGGTCCTCTCATCAGACGAGCATACATTCATCTAATTATAACAAAATATTCAACTTAGTTCAACACTAGAGAATGTACATGCTTACACTGATGATCATTTCATTTTTTTAGCTAAATAAAGTTGATCATTTCCCGTCTATCACCTACCCTTTAATGTTTGATGAAGTTGGCATCTCCTGATTGATAATGTAATCAAATCATGTCAGAAAACTAATTAGAGTAGCATAGATGATGGACCTACCCTCTTATGTTGCAGATTTCTGTTTGCAATTAAAGATTCCTCAATTTTTGAAACTCAGGTTACTTTTTAACATGTGCTTAGATGAAGCCAACTGATGCACTAGCAAAGGGGCACTTGAGTTGAGCAGATGACTGAAGTAAAAAAATTTGCTACCATATATTCGGATCGAGACAATCAAGGTACACCAGGCATATTGGTGGGTACAGACAAGCAAAGAACTAAGGCTAAAACTACTCATGCACAAAGGATTTGATAGCACTTTGAATCCGTGAAAATTAACAGAGTAAATGATTAATATACATGAATGCGCATGTGCCCCCAACACCTAAAAAGAACTTTGTGGAAGTTTGTCCCCAAACAATAAAAAGGCATCCTTTGTGGAAGTTTGGCCTAACTAAACAAGTCAACAGGCATCCTTATGATCTAGGAAAGAAGTATGTTTTTTCTGTAGTGTAATCAAAAGGTAAATATAAGATAATACTAAAATCTAGTTAGTGGCAGCACATTGTTATGTATTGCGGCATTTATTGACAACTTATGCTCAAAAATGACAGCTGTGGGATTTGAACCCACGCCCTTTCGGACCAGAGCCTAAATCTGGCGCCTTAGACCACTCGGCCAAACTGTCGGATGCTATTAGTTAGCCTCCTATTTACTTATAATATGGTTTTGGCAACCATTCATCAAACCAATAACAACAATCACTATGTCATTAGGAAAAGCATCTCTATTACCCAAATGAACTGCTCTCATAACAAATTATTAACCTGTGTATTGCATTTAGATTCATTATAACAGGAGGATGCAGAAAATAGCAAGCACAAGGTTTAATAATAACACCAACCATTGTTTATAAGATGCTGTTTATGAGTCCAAATGTGCCACCTTTATGTTCATCCACCCTTCAACTTCAGAAAACCCAGAGACAAATTATCATCTGCTGTGCAGTTTTATTTATTTATTGGTAGGTAAGTTTGTCGCCAAGTCTGGAGAAGCTACCTTAAGGTTAGTTATTCCTCAAGGCCTCTGCCAATTATTTTATCATTGGGGTAAGCTGGACTTTTGTTATTCCAAAGGAACATGAATTATTCGGCAGCACAAAAGTTCATGTAAACCAACAATTACCACGTTGTTACTCATCGAATATAGGACATACAAGTGGGGGGCATCCTTTGGGCCTTCCCATCGAGCAAACATCCCATATATAAAATCAATTTTCCTCTAATGACCCTGCTGTGGAACTTACGCTTTCATGATATCGATGAGTAGGTGACTTTAGAAATAATTTTCTCATTCAATTCTTAATGGATTTGAGCATAAATATACCACGTTATACTCTCATGGAGAGAACGCAAGCTAAAAAAATCCACATTTTGGAATGTGGGTCCCTCATTAAATTGAGCCTCAACATGCTTCTAATATTTAATGTTTCAAATTCCATTTCCAATAATCCCCCATATGAATGTAAAATTGGTTTTACAATATGTAAATATATGTTATGAATATACATACTAGTTCGAGTACATGAGAAAAGATATTTTATCAAAGTTAAGAGCACTAGTGGCTTTGAACTCGCTTAGTAAAGTCTATCGAGTTATTTACAGCTAATTCGTGAACTTGATGTCTTTGAATCACAAATTTTTTCGTGTAAGCAAGACAATAGAATTCACAAAATATCTCTTCGACATATAGTCGTTCTCTCGTTTGTGTTCATTTTGGCCTTGAAACACCTCTTGGTCCATGGAGTATATTAGAGAATTCACCTTCAAAATTCTCGCATGGTGGCCCCTTCACCCACGTGGTGACTTTTATCAAGAGTATCTGTAATACCCCACTCAACATATTTCAAGATATAAAAATCATTAAAAGCAGATCTTATCCTCGATTCTGGCGGATGTGCAAGACCGTCTCATAATAGGAATGGTTAGGGTAAATCTCTCCTTAGTGCTTTATCGAGTACTACATAGTTCGGTTTGCCCATTGAACCTAGATCTTGGGATCTCCAATACTTAGGTCAAGGTTGCCACTATGACGACTCTTATTTAAATAGAGGCTTTAAACCCATTCACTGTCGATGATTTTTTTTCACTCTTCTCTTGTTAAACCTTTTGTAAGCGGATCCATTATATTATATTATCTTCGACTTTACATAGTCCATAATCGAGATAATTTCATTTGAGAGCAATTGTCTAATTCAGTATTATGTCTTCGACGATATGACGTGACTTCTGCAATTATATAAATGACTGTGCTTTCTTCCAATCACGGTGATTGGCTATCACAGTGTATACGTATACAAATCGCACAGTCTTGACTAATTTGGAATATCCTCTAAGAAATTATGAAGTCACTCGCTTCTTCTCCAAATTTTGTTTCAAAGCAATGAATTCTAATTCCATTGTAGAGACCTTTGCAATACAAGTTTGTTTTGAGAATTTCTAAGATACCACTGCACCTCCAAGGTAAAGACATATCCACCATGGATTTCTAGTCTTATCGTCGGATATCCAATTAAGATCACTATATCCTTCCAATACTATTTGGATATCTTGTATATAGTGCGCATCCATATTTTTGAGTATGTTTTAAATATCCCAAAACTCTCAAAAATAGCTTTTCCAAGATCTTTTACAGATCGCTTTCATAATGTCTTGAGCTTAGCTTTACTTACTGGAATAAGCTATATTCCGTCTAAGATGATTCATGACATACATTAAACTTATTATACGAGAATATTCTAGTTGAGATATGCTATCACCTTCATTTTAGCTAGATGAAGATTTATATCAACTGGGGTCTTATTTAGAATTATATTATACTTGTTAAAATTTTCAATTATTTTCTCAATGTAATGAGATCGAGATAATATAATTCCATCGTAGGTTCTAGAAATCTTGATTCCTAAAATTATATCAAAGAACACCCAAGTCTTTCATATCAAATCTATTTTGACAACATACGCTTTTGTTGAGTTGATAACTTCATTGTTCTTACCCACGATTAACATATCATCCACATAAAGACAAAACAATGACATATTCTTTTCGAGTACTTTTGACATAAACACATTTGTCACACTCATTGATGATAATGATCCTCTTCTGCGCCATATATATGTACATAAGTGAAGTGAATTAGACAAAAGAAGGTACATGAATTATATATATGATATCTCCTTATTCTCTCCTCTTCTTTATTAAAGATATGAATGAACACAAGTGAAGTTAATAATACATCAAAGAAGGATAAATGAATTATGATTCATATTCTATCTTCTAAAATCTATCATATTCTTCCAAGTAAAGGACTAAAGCAAGCGAAAATCCATCACAACAAATGTCTTATGCTACAATATATATAATTCCTAGCCTGTGCAATAATCTTTAATTGCACAGACAGTTAATAAATCACCTTTGGAAGTGACGAATCAAGACCATGACGTGGATATTGGCAGACAAAATATAAGATCAATTTCACACGTAAAAATTGATAGTTTCACAAGCTCTTCTTTCTCATATGCATAGTAAATGGGCCCCACACTCTCATGTGAGAGATACGTTGTGAAAATATCAAATTTTACTATTGTGAAAATAACAATTCCCCTTTAAAATGGTGTATTATATGTTTTTCTAGCATCTTGAATTAGTACTATTTTTGTTTCATAACAAACCTTGTTCACTCGATGTTTGAAATCAAAAAGAAGAATTGATACCTAAATTGGTATTCATCGTTAACAAATTTGCAGTGTTCCGCATATGGTGTCACTCCCCTTGGCTTCATTAGTATTTAGTAGATAACAAATTAAAGCCACTTCTTTCTGAGCTACCTCTTTTTGATCTTCCAAATAACTTCTTATAGGTATCACCTTCGTAAAGTTCTTGAGTTTTCACAGCCAAGATTAGTGAAACAAGAGCTCCAAGAATGTTATACTTACAAAATATTATGAAAGCCAAGCCATTTTGCACCAGTGTAAATCATTTTATGTGTGTGGTTAATTTGCGTGGGAGGGAGGTATTCTTTAGGGTTTTTTTTATTTTGATTTTACATTTTTTTTATTTAAGTGTTTCTAAACTAAATTAAGTGACAAATAAGCTGAATTATTGACAAATACATTAGTCGTCGTTAATAATCATGTGAGAATTGACAATTGCAGGCTAGAAATGCGAGAATTTCCTCAGTGACTATAATTCTACAAATAACACTACTTCTAACATGTAAGCACTTGTCTTTTCAATAACAAAGCTTCAAAAATTTGCTTTGATTTCAGAATTAAGAACACAACATTGATACCTGTTTTGATATCTATGGCTCCTTTCTTCATCTTTTAGCAAAATTATAGCCTACCTATATATATATAGTCTTACTGCTACTTAATTATTGGTAGATGATAATGCCCCATTTTTCTCATCCACATGCTCCTCATCATCTTTGAACTTCTTATAAATATCGCCTCGATAAAATTCTCGAGTTCTTGCAACCAAAATCAATGAGGCAAGAGCTCCAACAAATGCTGTAATTGTCAAAATGGTAAAGGCCAGCCTATAACACTTTTTACCAATGCAAATCAATTCTTTCACTTGTGATCTATCCATTCCCTTCATAGCAAGATCCTTTAAGGCCTCCCTATCATAAAGAGGCCCTGTGACCCTCACATTTAGTATATAGGAGCCAAGAGGACTAGCCAATTGCCCACAATTGAACAATGTGGAGTAGGATTTTAGGCCGAAGAGCTCAGAAATGATGGCGAAAAGTAAAGGCAATTGCGCGCCAAATGAGAATCCGATGATGACTGACGATACATAAAGTGATCCGGGGATTGGAAAGGCGATTATAATTCCATGTAATAATGACAAATGCAAGACAAAAGGAGCATTAATGTCATCATAAGTTGTTCCAAGCCTGGGAAATTTGTAAGAACAAGTAGGCTTTTTCCTTATCGAGACAAAACCAGAGAAAATCCTCCCAAAATAATTCCATATGCTTAATAATGACAGGAATGATTTTGCTGTTTTTGTTGGATACCCCAAGGACTCTCCGATTTGGCCCAAATTGTCGACCGCAGTCAAGCTTGTTCCAAGCCCACAAAATGTTACAAGGAATATAATTAGCATGTCTGCACTAAGAAGTGCTTGTAAGATTGTATAATCTTCTCCTCTTTCTGGCTTGTTGAAAAATGTCAGCAAAAAACGCTGCGTCTTGGTGGAGTTTCTTGTGCTTTTTAACAATTTCTATAATCTTCTCCTCTTTCCGGCTTCTTGATCCTCAGGAGTGGTTTTCGCAGGATCAGGAGGATCAGGACTGTTGGGCTGATTTTTTTGGTTCCAAATGGTTAATTCTTCTCGAACAGCAATAAACAAAGGGACTAAAACTAAGGCACAAGCAGTTGTAGCACTTACAACATAAGCTGCGTGAGAGAAAGATACAAGTTTTTGAGCTATAGTCACACCCATAAGAAACAATGCCAGCACAATTGACGCCATTAGTATCTGATAAAAAACTGTGAGCTCATTCGGGTGCCTAACGATTTTTATTGTTCGAATTGTGTACACAAACACAACTGATAGCGCAGCTGGAAGCCACGCGATAAGAAGGATAAGGGACTTCGAGTCATTTCCATAGAGAGCTAAGTAAAGTTGTGTCATTATAGCTCCACTTAATCCTGTATACCCTTTCAAGAGGCCTATCATGCTGCCTCTACTCTCGGGGAAATTTCGAACACAAGTCACAAGGCCTCCTGTATTTGCAAAATTTTGGGAGTTAGCCCCAATGCAAATGTACACGCACATTTGCCACACTTTAGGCGCGGCAATTTTGCCTGTGACAGCTAACCATACCATGAAGTAGCCTCCGAAATTTAGGCCTGCACCGACTAGTAAAACGAACCATGTTGGGGCTACCTCGGATAAAAGGCCCGAGGGAACCCCAATATTTGCACCAAAATCTTTGAAAAAGCCCAAGAGATTTAGGGTGGTTTGGTCATACCCCAGAGCACCTTTTATGTCCTTGGAATAAACTCCAAATAGGTAAGTTGCCCCTGCTCCAGCCATGATCAAAAATGAGGCAAAGAGTGAGAACCATCGGCCTCGAATCAAGTGTAACGCGAAACTGAAAGCGCCGCCTCGGCTGCCTTTGCCACCACAACTGCTGGTAACTTTACCTTGAGCCATATATATATTTATTTATTTTTCTAAAACAGAGGAGGAATATAGGGGACAAAAAAATCTCTGATATTATTGCCAATAAAATCTTGGATATTCAAAAGCCAAACCTTTCCTGAAATGTACAACGAATGAAATTGGTGTGAATTTTTCTGTGAGCTGATATTGCCAATAAAATAGACAGAAATGCAAAAGTCGCCCTCCTGTTTGTATCTATTTTGAAAACTCACCCTACAACTTTTATTTTTGCAAAACTCTCCTCCAAGATGTACGACCCTTTATGTGCCTTTTTTTTTTTTTTTTCAAAAACCCTCCTATACTCATATTATTTCACTCCGACTCATTTTAAAAAATTACCTCCTATACTCATATTATTTCATTCAAACAACTTTCAATTAGCAAAAAAAATTCTCAAAATACCAACAAATATATTTGCAACATTATCCAACTACTTAATTTCTGACAATCTACAAAATCAAACTTTTCAATATATAGCAACATTTTAGGAGTCATACATAAGGTCACAATTCATTCGATTAATCAACAAATTTGTGCCTAAACATCTGATAATCGAGTAGATTCAATATAAAAACGCACACGAATGATTAGTCATATCGATCTGTTGTTACATTTGATGCATATGCAACTTGCATTCATATCAAAACCAAAACAAATGTATTTCCACACATAAAAAAAGAAGATAAATAAAAATAAATTACCTCAGAAATTTTCCCTGCAAAATTTGATCATTTTTATGGTCTGAATCAGCAAACAGCTAGTGACTAAATTGGCTTTTTCAGCATATAATAGTGAATAGATAAATGCATCAGTGGTTCTAGTTAGCTTCTGGGAATTATTTTAAGATCAAACACGTAAAAACTAATGATCATGATCTGAATACGTTCATTTCTCTCCCTATATATACTACTAAAGGACATATGCCATTGTATGCTGATCAATGTCCACAAGAATATTGACTTTAAATCTAAAAATAGTAATATATCCGAGTTAATGAGGGAGGCTTGAATGTGTCATGCGTACAATTATCTTATCTAGAAATATAAGAACTTGATAAATTATCAAGAAATGGAAAAAAAAAAAAAATGAAATCAATAAATTTTGATTTTTTAGATTTGAATTAGTAGTCCAATTTCCATAAAAAGATAGTTGAGGTCAGGTACGTGAAAAGTAATTAATTTTTAGTAATAAATATTCTTATTGTTATCCATTCGATATTCTTCTTCATGATTAATTCTTATATATGATTCTCTCTTCAATACCAATCATAATGTGATCGAAAACAAATATTTTATAGATTGTTTTTCCATGATTTTGTCCTCACCACCACTTACAATGGTATTAAGGATTGAATATATATATATATATATATATATATATATATATATATATATAGCTTTTGGAATATTTTTATAATGTTAATTCTGTTATGTCCTACATCCATTTTGACATAATGAAACTTTAATGGATATTATCAAAACATTAAACTTGAAGCAGTGGGACAAATAAATGACTTCAAAAGCTCTAGGTGTCAGAAGAAAGCTGATCCATGTTTTTCTACAACAATATTTCCCAAATAGTAACTTGATTATTGCCATAATGGGCTAAAACAGATATTTTTAACAATAATACAATGGTATGGTAGGTTCAAACTTTTAGAATATTTTATTCTTTACGTGGCCTATGCTATTTATGGAGTTATTTGGGTTTATATATTGTATTAATTTAATCACCTTATTTATGGGTTTAATTTGGTAATTATGTGACTCATAAATATTATTACTAATATTAATTTGACATAATGGGCCCTAGGGTTTCATAATCTTGATGGACGATTTTGATCCTTAGCTATTCTATAAATAAAACAGTTAGGGTTTGGTCCCAAGAATTTTATTTAAACACCTATACATTCATCCTAAGATTGAGAGATGCAATTGAAGACTTTCACCCTTAAGCGCATCGGAAGCGTGATATATACAAGATGACTTCTCTCAATTCATATAAGTATTTAATATTATGATTAATTAAATTTATTTTATTCTATGCAATAGCACGTTCTTGTATAATTTATTCAACATCTAGTATCAGAGCCAAAATTACGTTATTGCATAAAATAAATTAATTACGTTGTTATGCTAATTTTTTTTAATTCTACATATTCTCTTTAATTGGGATGATGTACAATTGTTTGGTATGTTCTCATGAATATGAGTTTTCGAACCGTAGGTATGTATATGCGGTATTTGTGAAAAGGGTTCATGCATTAATGCTACTGCAATTGAATACTCAGTTACGCTATCAAAATATTTTAATAAAGGATGTTTAATATTTTATGATTGTTTTTAATTCATATCATACTAAACATATATATTGCTACCTTTTATATATATCTACTGTGCTTGTAAATTGTCATATATTCCTTCTGATGATAACTACTACTATCTATCATGGGTGGAACAAAATAATTTATGGATTGGAATTTGCTCTCCACACATTATTGTTTATTGTTAATTCCATCTATTTTGTATGTCCAGGATTCACAACCCATTTTACTTAATATTTCACTTTTTATTCATAAAACCATCAGTAATATTATAATAAATTTATTAGTCATTCTGAATATAAAAATATTATCAATTCATCATGTATTTAGTTTAAAATTTACGTGATTATTTTATAATCAATTCAAGTTCATAATTATATATTTTAATTTAAAATTTTTGAACATGATGTAATATATTATTAGGGCTTTTAAGATGTTATATATAAATTTTAAATAATGTTAATTTTCAAACTTGATTAATATGTTTAAAGAAAATGAGTTTGATTATAATAATTTACATATATGCGTGACTCTTTTATTGTTAAAATTAATAATCACTTAACAGAGGATTATTAATTGAAACAATTAAAGATTAAGAAAAGTCACATAATATTACATTTAGTAAATAAAGATTTTAATTTTACTCAACGGAAAAATTAGAATTAGAATTTATTAAATAGAATTTTATTGCATAAGTAACATGTTTATTTCGTTTCTGCCCAACGGTGATGCGTGAATAAATATGTTTTGCATTATATTTTGGGGATGTTATTAGCATATTATTAATTGGACCAACAAAAGATTGATAATTATGCACCAACGTCTCACTAAAATCTATTTTTGGGTGTTGTAAATAGATTTTATCTAACTAACTGCTTGCCTGGCCTACAATTGGTTTTTATTATGATTAACTATTAATTATTGTTGTACATTGTGGATTTCTTTTAGTTTTTTGTAAGCATGTTTATGAGCTTGATTAGGTTTCGACATTGACTCTAACTAGTATTTCTGGGTGTCTCTCTGGAATTGAAACCTTAAATGAAACTAATTTTACTGCTTGAAAAGTGTAAGTGAAAATTGTTCTCGGCACTATGGTTTTGGACTATGCACTACGAGTGGATCATCCTGCTCCACTTACAACTATTAGCTCAATTGTGCAAAAGGTTATTTATGAAAGTGGGAGCGATTCAACTGCATGTCCCTTATGATTATGAAAAACCTCTATCACGACAGCCATTCGAGGAGTCATTCCTGACTTTGAGAATGTTAAAGAGTACTTAACTTCAGTCGAGTAACAATTTAAGGGTTCTTCTAAAACTCATGCAAGTACCCTTATTTTGAAAATGCTTACTAGTAGGTATGATGAGGTTAGTGGGGTGCGCGAGGTACATTATGATGATGAACGACATGACCTTTAAATTAAAGGGTCACTTTTTCACCACTGTGGTTGTAGTATTTTAAGTAATTAGCCACTGTACTTTTAAAATATTCAATTAACCCACTGTACTTTTCAAAATGTCCAATCAACCCATTCCGTCCAATTTGACTAACAAACGTTAAAAAATTGGGCCAATTTTCTTACGTGGCTTTTGAAAAAAAAAAAAAAAAGTTATTTCCTACGTGGCAGCTGACTGGGCCACCGTCCCGGCTACCACACCACCACTCAAAAAGAGAAGAGCTCCAAAATCAATTTCCTTCACTAACTCTGTCTCTCTCATGGGCGAGGAAACCCACACTACAAGAAAAAAGCTTAAGTCCGACGGAATTATTCCGTCGGAATTACGCCTATTCGGTCGAAATTACATTAGTCCCAACAGAAATATCTGTCAGATATTCGGTCGTAAATATTCGCGTCGAAAATAAGATCCGTCAAAAGTTCTGTCGGAAATTACATATCTTCGACGAATGTATCTTCGACGGATGTACGTCGAACATTAACTATCTTCGACCGAATATATAGGATGAAACGTTTCGTCGAATATAAGAGTACATAAGTTCGACGGATACATCCCCTTGGAATTATCTTATGTCCGACTGAAAAATAGAATAACCCATCATTCATTAAAATTGGCTAATTATTAAATTCGACGAAATTTTGCGTGCTTGAGATGAAGTGTTTACGACGGATAAGTCAAGGCCGAAGATAACATATGTTCGATCAAATTAGGATATTTTGGCATTTATTAAAAATTACTTATTTGTTACTTCCGAGGGAAATTCCATCGCAACTACCTTATTCCGTCGGAATTAACTATATCTTTTTTTTTTAAATACAGATTTTAAAAGTTCGGCCTGTGTGTTTAAACCCATTAATGTACCTCAGAATTCCGTCACAACCCAATACACAGTAATATAAACCTGTATCTCACATTCAAATATGCAACGTAGCACTAAAACTTAATCTTTTACTCATTATCATTCACATTCACATTCAAATATCCACCAAAATGTATTATAAGCTAACCAATTACAAATATAAGCTAATGTTCCATAAATGTTAAACAATATAATTTACAATAGTTGTACAGACGCAATTAGACAATACAATATATACAAAAGGGTCTACAATAACATGAATATATACAAATGAACTATAAACTAGTAAAAGTATGATCATCATCGGTCGGAGGTGAACGACGCTGGTCTGGTGTATGGATGTCACACACGTGCTTCGCTATCATCGCCAAATTGGTCGCCATCGCCACCTTCGCTGATAGAATCAAAATATAAATCATTAGTCCGAGTATATATATGTGAGAATTAACAAACTAGCCTTTAATTGAAAAACATAAACAATAAGAATATCTCGTAGTGGTGGGGCGGAAAAACTAGCCTCCTCGAACGATCGAGAACCAAAGCAGTGTGTACTATCCGGTCGAAGTCGACCACGGTTCTTCTTCGCCGCTTCAAACTTTTTCTTGAAGTCATCACCCTCCCAAAGGCATACACATAGCCTCCCAAAGCTAAATCGGAGACTACGCGGGGCTGATGATCTCTGATGGTGGTCTCGGGCTGGTCCACAACTGCCCGGGCTACCTTCTATCGCATCTCATACATCCATCCAGAGTACCCCAGATTCAGATAACAACTTGTAAAAGGCAAAAGAATAGATTATTTGTCACTTGCTTCGCACTGCTTGAAGAAGGTTCATATTCATCCCAGTCAATAGTAGTAGGGCCATAAGCATCGACCAACATCTCAACTGGATCATAGTGTTCGACGTATGAAGCCTGTGGAATTGGTTGTTCCACAATATTTTCAATCACTTCTGATTCCCCGCGATGAGTCCATACGAAGTACCCATCCACAAATCCACGAGAAAATAAGTCGAATTTAATCTCGTCGACTTTCTTCCAGATCAGATTTTTACACTTGACACACGGGCATCACATCTTCCCATTCGGATCATCCGTATGTTCTAGTGCTTTGTTCAAGAAATCTAAAACCCCAACACGATAAGCTGAGACTAATCCCCTCCCATCACTGGGTATCCTACGGTACATCCAACTCCGATCGGCTGGCATTTTTAACTACACAGAAGTACGCATTAAGTTAATTTGGATATTCATGAATTAGTTTTACCTAGTATCTCTACAGGACAGGGGTAAGGCTTCTATCCCATTATTGGATGCGTCTCGTCACTAGTGCAAACACGTTGAGTACGTTTCATAAGTTTCAAGAAAATTTCGGCAGCACCTCCCCATGGTCTCCAAGCACATGAAATAGACTAAGATAACTTAATCTAAGTATGCACTCGGAAAACATATAGAGATAACAGTCGATTAATCCTCAAAATAACAAAAAATGTACCGTTTCGTATTTACACCTACTTTAAGTGAGAGACATAACATCCAATAACAAATCCCAACTGGGGATCTGCTCGACATTCACCCCTACCGAGTGTATGTCAAACGGGTTTCTAAGTTTCAAAGTATAGTACATATATATTGAAAATCTGTTTAAAATTGCTAATCTACTAGTTTATGTGAATCTAAAAAGAGTACATGTGTAGTTCTGTTGTAATTTCTAATAATAAAGTTAATTGAATTCTGCGAGACATTCCTCAGAATCGTAACAGATGGAAACATCCAGAAGGAGTTCCATTAAGTTGTTGAACAAAGTTACTTGTTAAAGCAACTCTCTAGATGAGCGAGCGATCATCTCTCTATATTAGGAATGAATCATCTCCCGTATGGGTCAATCCATGATATTCCTCAAATCGATAGTTCTCAAATGGATAGTTCTCATACAAGAGAGACGCTCGTGAGACCTACCCATCCGAGGAATTCAAGTGGTGAGAAGTCGTTTATATCATGGATTGAACTCATATGGGAAGATAATTCATTCCTAGCAGAAGTGATCGCTCACTCATCTGTGAGGGTTGCTTAAACTAGAACTTTGTTCAACAACTACATCTCCTTCCAGATGTCCTTCCTGATGATGTTGCCATCTCATTATGATGATGAACAAAGGAGGAATGTCTCAGAATTCAATTACCTTTATTATTCGAGTATAGGACACAAAAAAGAACTACGACTTTTTTTTTTAATTGTGAACCGATGTTGAGATAATTATTATGTGCAAATCGCTATGTCGAAACCTCGCATACAAGAAAGAGTTCATATATGTAGGGAAAGTGTTATTGCATTTATATATATTGAAAATTGTGGCAAACTAAGCAAATACTACTTAGTTTATTTTTAATTTAATGATAATAAACTAAGTAAGTGGTACTTAGTTTATGAAAATTGTTATTTGGAATCTATAGAAAATTGCTTTTAATACATTCACTCTTTACTTAGTTTATTTTGCAATGTGAACTAAGTAAGTTTTTACTTAGTTTATGAGAATTTTATTCAATTATTTTATTTTATTTTATTTTTTATTTTTTATTGGATTGTATTTTATTTGTATTATATTATATATTTTAAAATATTTTTTATTAAATTTAATTTATTTATTAAATTAAATTTTATTTATTTTTTTTTTATTATATTTTATTAAATTTAAATTATTATAATTTTTTATTATTATTTTGTATTTTATTTTATTTTACCTTATTATTACTCATATTATATTATATTATTTTATTTAATATATTTTATTTATTTATTAGATATAATTTAAGTTATTTCATTTAGGAACAATTATTTTATTTTAATTTAATTATTTTATTTTATTTCATTTTATCTTAAATTATCTTATCTTATGTTATTTAATTTTATTATTTTATATTATATTATGTTATATTATTTTATTTATGTTTATATTATTTATAAAATTATTTTATTTTATTTAGTAAGTACAAAACTAAGTAAATATTACTATAAACTAGGTTATTTTAGTATTGAAAAATTAATTAAGTAACATATTTAAATAGTTACATGGGCCCACAAAATTTGTAATTGAAGACTTCCAAGTCCTCATTACATTTATTATCACACTATTTAATGTAATAGTGAGGACTACTAATACTATCATCCGACCATCACTCCGCTCCCCGACTAGTCCCTAACCATATTCTCATTTCAAGAGAACAATGAAAAAGAAAGGGTGAGCTCAACTAGCCCAAAGAAGAAATATTACGACTAAGATAATGCGTAATAAATTATCATTAGCCTTCAACAAAGTTAAAACCGATAAAATATAACAAACATCAAGTTTAATCAAAAATGAAATAAGCAATCCATTAAAAGAGTCAAGTAGAATAAAATCTACTATCTTCTATGATTTAAAAGGTTTTTCATCACTTTTATCACCGAGACTCAAATTAATAAATAATCCACATCATCGAATCACCCCGCACTACTACCAAGGATATTCTTTAGTATCACGACCACAATTATCCATGCACTACGCCCAAGAATATTCGTATTATTCATTAATGGTCATGATCATGCCAACAACTCGCCCATCAATGCACTACGGCCAATGAGGACTTTTACCACATCATTTGTAACATTACTACCATGATTATACCGAATAATCCTCGGTCATAATCATACCAAGTCCATCTACGCACTACAAAAGCCACAGTATGACTTTCAACATAATATAAATACGAGGATGATGACAATGATATAAGAATTCAATAAAACAAGTTCAAGAATTAATTTATCCAAGAACCAATAACGCCCAAATTGTCAACACGATATCTTTTGTAGAGTAAAATTCAAGAATGCTCGTAAGAATATTTCCATGAAAAGATATCGATGAAGCGCAAATATCAAGGATATTCCACTAATTTCATGGAGTATAGAAGTCAAAACTTTAACCAACCGAGTATAATAAAGAATGGAATAACAAAAGAAATCACCATGACATGCAGATTGATCGATGTATGAAAGTTATTCCAATGTAATAATAAATAATCTAACCAGTCAAATGTAAAATTCGCACCGAATCATGTGATGTTCCAATGTAATAATAAAGAATGGAATAATAACAGAAAAACCATGCATGCAGATTTGCATGATGATATTCCAATGTATTCAATGTAATAATAATAAATTTTAACCAGTCCAAAATTAGGTATACATCACCCATCTCGGGTCGCCACTTACATGGTATGTAATTTAAATACAACTTATTAATATAACTGTCCGTGTATAATACGACATAAAAATCGTGAGTTTAAATACAAATATCGCTTACTAGATATTATACAAACTCAAAAGGAGTCCTCATTACAATTATTATCACACTATTTCACGTATTAAAGAGGACTACTAATGCTATCTTCAGACCATCACTGCTTCCCGACTCGTCCCCAAATATATTCTCATTTCCTCAAGAGAATAAAGGAAAGAAAGGGTGAGCTCAACTAGCCCAAGAGAAGAAATATTACGACTAAGATAATGCGTAATAAATTATCAATAGTCTTCAACAATGTTAAACCGATAAAATACAATAGACAACAAGCTTTAATCTGCAATGAATAAGCAATCCATTAAAAGAGTCAAGAGAAAATAAAGTCTACTATCTTTTAGGTTTTAAAAGGTTTTTCATCATCATATAATGAGACTCACTTTTAATAAATATTCCACATCATCGAATCACCCCGCACTACTACTACCAAGGATATTCTTTTTTAAGATCACGACCACAATTATTCATGCACTACGCCAAGAATATTTGTATATTCATTAATGGTCATGATCATGCCAACAACTCGCCCATCAATGCACTACTACTAATCGAGGATTTTTACCACATCATTTGTAATATTACTACCATGATTACACCGGTAGTCTCTCGTCATAATCATACCAAGTCCATCTACGCACTACAAGCCACGTATTTACTTTTAAAAAAATATAAATATGAGGATGATGACAATGATATAAGAATTCAATAAAACAAGTTCAAGAATTATTTTATCCAGAATTATTAACGCCCAAATTATCAACACGATATCGCTTTTGTAGAGTAAAATTCAAGAATGATCAAGAATATTTCCATGAAAAGATATCGATGAAACGCAAATATCAAGGATATTCCACTAATTTCATGGAGTATAAAGTCAAAGTTTTAACCAACCGGGTATAATAAAGAATGGAATAACAAAAGAAATCACCATGCATGCGATAGATCAAGCATGCATGTGTTATTATTCCAATGTAATAATAAATAATCTAACCAAAGTCGTGAAATTCACACCGATGTGATGTTCCAATGTAATAATAAAGATGGAACCAGCATCCTGTAAAACACACATGATAGATATTCCAACAGTAATAATAAAGATTTTAACCAGTCCTGTAAAACACATGCATGTGATGTTCCAATGTAATAATAAAGATTTTAACCAGTCCTAAAACACATGCATGTGATGTTCCAATGTAATAATAATAAAGATTTTAACCAGTCCTGTAAAAACACATGCATGTGATGTTCCAAATGTAATAATAAAGAATGTCACCAAGTATAGGTAAACCACAGATACAAAAGTTATTCCAATGTAATAATAAGCAATGGAATAACAATGCTTCTTCATGAATAAGAAAGAATAACACCCTTTACATTTGGTAGAGATCAATATCGCAGAAGCAGTAGAATCGAAAAAATACTCTTCTTCTTTTTCTTCTTCTTCTCTCTATACTTTCTCTCTCTATAGCTTTCAATGAATTCGTGAAAAAAATAATGAAGCCCTAGCCTCTATTTATAGAAGATTTCTAGCTTAAAGACCGCCGTGTGAAAAGGCAAAAGGCTCGACGACCGGGAATGAAAAAAAAAAAGTGGTTCGAATACCAGAATGTAATGTGAAACGACAAGTGGTTCGACGTCACCGTAATGTGAAACGAAACGAAGTAAAAATCGTTCACGTCTCGTAAAGGTAATTACTAAATACTATTAACGGTAAGGTAATACTATCGACGAAAGGTAAATACTATTCACGAAGGTAATTACTATCGACGGGGTAATTACTATATCACGGGTAATTACTATCGACGGTAAAGGTAAATACTATTCACAAAGGTAATTACTATCGACAAAGGTAATTACTATTCACAAAGGTAATTACTATTTTAAGAGACTTTAGATATCGACATACGGATAACTCCATAAATAATCAAACATACCACAAACGCCCATAAAAAATACATCAACTTACCACAAATCATTTTATTTTTCATCAACACATATTTAATCTTTCAACAATTATTAATCATTTATAACTTGTCGCCTCAATTATCGATTTAATACTATAACATATTATATGTATGATATATCGCGACAATAATCAATCAATAATATAAGAGATATGATGCAAAGAATTATCAGAAGTAATAATCGAGCATAAATGAAAGTGACTTCTCACGTAAGATCAATAATCAATACCGCAGCTACTACTACGCAACCACGCCAGACATCGCATTTTTTTACCACCGTAGTTCAACAGCTTTTAACAGAAACCTCCGCCGTTATTTTTATAAAATATTTTTGTCGCTTTCAATCCGACAATAATTCTCGCTAGGGGTCCACCAATGATTGAGCCATCAGTATTTAATATTCCCTAACAAAAAGAATATTCCCCACCAAACGAATATTTTATAACAACTTGCATACTTTTTGCAAAATTTATAAATATTACCCACAACTATAACATTATATCAAATTTATTCCATAATATTCAAAAATAATATTTATAGAAAAATTCATCTTTATTTATAAAAGTCGGGTCTTACAACCTCCCTTCTTATGAAATTTCGCCTCAAATTAGGGTACGACTGTATATGTCAAGAGGTAAGGATACCTTGATTTCATTTCGATTCTAACTCCCAAGTCATTTCTCAACATCGTGGTTCCTCCACAAAACTTCGATTTCGAGGTATAACCTCGAGCGTAGAATATGTTCCTTCTTATCCAAAATTTGAACAGAACCTCTTCATACGCCAAATCTTCCGCTATTTCGTCCTGCTTCTAACTCAATAATATGGTTCGGTCTTTCACATATTTACGTAATATGGATATGTGAAAAACGCATGAACACGAGACATATTCAAGCAGAAAAGTCGAGTCTATAGCCCACGCCCCTACTCGATCGAGGATTAAAATGGACCGATGAATCGAGGATTAAGTTTTCCTCTTTCCAAATCTTGTAACTCCTTTCCATGGAGCAACTTTAACAACATACATGATCTCCTATATCAAATTCCACGCCCTTTCACGAAGATCAAGATAACTTTTTTTTGTCGATTTTGTGAGGTTTTTATACGCTGTTTGATCGCTTTCAATCTTTTCCGTAGTCATACGCATCAACTCCTATTCCCAACAACGCTGCTTCACCCACCTCATCCCAAAGATACCGAGAACGACACTTTTTCCATACAACGCTCGAATGGAGCCATGCCAATACTTGCTGATAACTGTCAGAGAGGAAAACTCCACCAATGGTAAGAACTTGTCCCAACTCCCTCAAATCAAGGACACAGAGTCTTAATAGATCTTCAAGAGTTTGAATAGTCCTCTCCGATCGTCCGTCTGTCTCGAGGATGATATGCCGAAGCTAAATCGTAAGTCCGCGCTCATAGCTTTTTGCAAACTAACCCAAAATCGTGAAGTGAATCTTCGGTCTCGATCGTAAACTATGGATACCGCAGATACCATGCAGCCTTACAATCTCGCTTATGTACATACGAGCAAGACGCTCAAGTGTATAAGTTTCTCAGATTTGTAAGAAATGAGCAGACTTGGTCAATCTATCAACAATGACCCAAATCGCATCAACGCCTTGAGAAACCTTAGAAAGACCCCAGAATCTAAATCCATGGTAATGTGCTCCCACTTCCATTCTGAAATTTCAAGTGGTTGCAATGGACCTTTTGGTACTTGATGCTCCGCTTAACTCGCTGACAAGTTAGACACCTCGAGATAAACAAATATCTCTCTCTCTTCATATCGCTTCCACCAAAATGTACGATTTAATATCATGATACATTTTGTACTCCTGTGATGGATTGCAAATGGTGTGTCAGGCGCCCATCATGATATTATACTTTAAATCGTGGTCGTTAGAACACAAAGTCCGAGTCGACTCAAGTATTCCTTCTTCATCGATTCTTGCTTCCTAAGATAAGACCTTCTTGACTTTCTTCCTCATACGATCACCTCCGTGTCCGTAGAAATCGAGCAAATTTAACTTTATCGATTAAAGTTTGCTCTACTCAGATACTCGCTTATCATCACACGCGCCCCCCTGAGTCTTTAACTCTATCTCCATCCTTTGCAAGTCACACAAAAATGGGCTCATATTGACAATATCGCACTCAGATTTCAGATATGATTTTCTACTCAACGCGCCACCACCACGCTCGCTTTTCCGTGATGGTATCGATGGTACGATCATAATCTTTCAATAGCTCAAGCCAACGCCGTTGTCGCATGTCGAGTTCCTTTTGAGAAGAAATATTTGAGGCTTTTACGATCCGTAAAGATCTCCACTTTCTCCCATACAAGTAATGCCTCCAAATTTTAAGTGAAGATAACAAATGCTAACTCTAGATCACGAAGTAGATAATTCCTCTCATATTCTTTTCGAGTTGTCATGGGCATAGGCTATAACTTTTCCATGTCGCATAAGAACACATCCCAACCCTTTCGCCAAGATCATCAGAGATGACAAATCCTCCGAGCCGATGGTATCATGCCGTAACAAAAAAATAAATAAGTCTCCTCGAAGTTCTTGAAAACTCTTCTCACATTCTTCGCCCAAACCGAACTTTCAGATCTTTCCGAGTCACCGAAATAATCGGAGTAAATGATTCGAGAAAATCCTTCCACGAATCTCCGATAATAACCAAATAAACCGAGAAAGCTACGATTTCTGGCCATCGATTTAGGTTGTTCCCACTTTTAATAGCTTCAATCTTTGGCCGGTCAATGATATTCCACGACTTGATACCACGCGCTCAAGGAATGCTACTTCTTCAAGCCGTAACTCGATTTCTTCAACTCGCATAAAGCTTATATTCACGGTTTTGGAGTGTCACCTCAAGTGTTGCTTTCATGATCTTCACTACTTTTGAATAAATAAGGATGTCATCAATAAAGACGACCACAAAGTGATCTAAATATTCCTCAATACTTTGCTCATCATATCCATGAAGGCAAAGAGAGCATTAGTCAATCCAAAGGACACGACTAGAATTCATAATGCCCGCATCGAGTTCCGAAAGCCGCCTTTGAATGTCACGGCTCTAATCTTCAATCGGTGATATCCTAACGAAGATCAATCTTTAAAAGAATTTGCTCTCGCAATCGGGTCAAACAGTCATCAATACGCGGGTAATGGATACCTATTTTTGATGGTGACATGATTCAACTCCCGATAATCAATACAAAGTCGATACTCCCATCTTTCTTCTTCACGAATGTAATGTGAGCACCCCAAGGAGAAGTACTAGACTAATAAAGCCAATGTCTAACAATTCCTCGCAGCTGGGTCTTTAACTCCTCAAGTTCAATAGAGCTATTCGACATGGGGCTTTGAAATAGGTTTTGTACCGTTCAAGGTCGATACAAAATTCAATTTCACGCCTGGGGTAGGCCAGAAGTTCTTCTGGAATACGCCAGAAATTTATTAACAATAGAATATCGCTCAAAACCGACGATTTTTTGTTTAAATCAGATATGAGCTAAGAAAGCTTGACATCCGCTTTTCAATAAACGAATAGCTTTTTATGGCTTCGAGACGACCGTGATTGATTTTAATGGTTTGGTCGTTTGATTCGATAATAGGTTGATTAGAATATGAAAGCTAACAACCTTACGAAAAACAATCAATTTTTGTATTTATAAGTAGTTAACCAATCAATCCCTTGTAATCACGCCAAATGCAAGTATTTTTAATGAATGAAATAAGATCGACAGTAATGTGAGGGTACCGATTTGAACCAAACAAGACTTATAAACAAAGGATGTAATGAAGGTTTCTCCCAACGAGTTTCCACAGATAAGTCAAAGTCTAATTTCTCCTGAGTCAAATTTAATCGATGAGCGCAAGTAGAGAAATAAAAGAATGGGTAGAACCCCAGATCAAATAAAGTATGACTTCATTAGAGTTTATGATAAGCTTACCCGTGATGACCTCATTCGGATTCCTCGCTTCTTTCGGAGGTCACAACAAACGCCTCCTCAGACTACCGGCTTTTGAATTTTCCGACGGCCTTTGGTGCTCTCCATCCTAGTTGAATTTGTCTTCTAGAACGACAAAATCGAGCTAAGTGACCTTCTCTTCCACAATTATAACACGCTTTGACTAAGATGACGCGCAGCTTGATCGATGTGTCCCTCCTCCGCATTTGAAGCATACGATAGTGGTCTTTCTCCTTCCTTAACAACGGGTGCCAGTGTCGACGCCTTTCCATCATCATTGAATCTCCTTTTCTTTCAAATGTCCATTCTATTGTTTTGGCCCGACACCACCGGTGGTTACCATATCCGCCCGCTGATTCCTCCACGCTTGTTGTCACCGCTCACGATGACTACTCTCACCCGGTATTATAATTTTGCCACCGCTTCTTTTTTAGTCAGGTTGACTCATTATCGCTACCCACTAATCGAGCCCTATTTACAACATCCTAATACAAACACGCTTTACGAGAAATAAGATGTCGACGATTCCCGCTTCAAACCTCTTAAAACATTCGCGCCATTCTCTCTCATTATCCACCAAGTTGGGACGAAACCGTGATAACTCCGCAAATTTTGCCTCGTATCATGATACTGGCCATATTGTTTTTTGTTCCAACTTGATAAACTCCACCTCCTTCATGTGGCTTAATACTTTCAGAAAGTATTTGTCGCTGAATGCCTCCCCGAAACTTCTCCCAAGATATCTTCAAGACAAAGAAGTCGAGTACGCTTTTACCGATTCCCACCAAGAATCCGCCTCCCGCAAACATAAAGGCTAAGAAGGGAACCTTTTTCTTCTGAGCATCCCAAGACATCAAATATCTTGTAATCTGCTTTATCCATGCTTCCGCCAAGTGGTTTTGCTTCCCTTAAACTCCGGTGGTCCCAGCCTCAATTGTTTAATGCAAGACCGCCGAGAGTTTTCCGTGTTTTCCACCCCACGCTTTTGGACAGAGTCGCCTCGCCGCATTGCCGCATAAATCGCATAAAGCCTCCAACATTCGATCATTCATCATTTGGTCAAGGTTGTTGTTTGTATGAGGATTGTCGCCTCCTCGATGCACATTATCCTCGATTATCGATATGTGGTGAATCAACGATCGCCATCGCCCATCATATTCTCAACATTCTCGATGTCATTTTCAGACATCGCCACAAAACAAAAGGTTAATCGACATGTAACAAATTATCCCTATCTTCCTCACCAACCAATAAAATAAAGACATAAACTTAGTAGGTCATACTAACAAGGTATTCCCCCTCTCCCTCCTAGTACTATTCTCACATCTTAGCCAGGATCATATCCCTAAGCTCGATACCAACCGCGACGCCTCAAAATTAGGTATACATCACCCATCTCGGGTCGCCACTTACATGGTATGTAATTTAAATACAACTTATTAACATAACTGCTGTACACAATACGACATAAACCGTGAGTTTAAATACAAATATCGCTCACTAGATATTATACAAACTCAAAAGGAGTCCTCATTACAATTATTATCACACTATTTCACGTATTAAATGAGGACTACTAATGCTATCTTCAGACCATCACTGCTTCCCCGACTCGTCCCAAATTTATATTCTCATTTCCTCAAGAGAATAAAGGAAAGAAAGGGTGAGCTCAACTAGCCCAAGAAGAAATATTATGACTAAGATAATGCGTAATAAATTATCAATAGTCTTCAACAATGTTAAACCGATAAAATACAATAGACAACCAGTTTAATCACAATGAATATGCAATCCATTAAAAGAGTCAAGTAGAAAATAAAGTCTACTATCTTTTTAGGTTTTAAAAGGTTTTTCATCATCATATATAATTTAGACTCAAATTTTAATAAATATTCCACATCATCGAATCACCCCGCACTACTACTACCAAGGATATTCTTTAAGATCACGACCACAATTATTCACGCACTACGCCCCAAAGAATATTTGTGGTATTCATTAATGGTCATGATCATGCCAACAATCGCCCATCAATGCACTACTACCAATCGGATTTTTACCACATCATTTGTAACATTACTACCATGATTACACCGAATAGTCTCTCGTCATAATCATACCAAGTCCATCTATGCACTACATGCCACGTATTTACTTTTCAAAAATATAAATACGAGGATGATGACAATGATATAAGAATTCAATAAAACAAGTTCAAGAATTATTTTATCCAGAATTATTAACGCCCAAATTATCAACACGATATCGCTTTTGTAGAGTAAAAAAATTCAAGAATGATCGTAAGAATATTTCCATGAAAAGATACTCGATGAAACGCAAATATCAAGGATATTCCACTAATTTCATGGAGTATAAGTCAAAGTTTTAACCAACCGGGTATAATAAAGAATGGAATAACAAAAGAAATCACCACGCATGCGATATCATCAAGATGTAAAAGTTATTCCAATGTAATAATAAATAATCTAACCAGTCGTGTGAAATCACACCGATGTGTGATGTTCCAATGTAATAATAAAGATGGAACTGCATCCTGTAAAACACACATGTATAGATATTCCAATGTAATAATAAAGAAGATTAACCAGTCCTGTAAAACACACGCATGTGATGTTCCAATGTATAATAATAAAGATTTTAACCAGTCCTGTAAAACACATACATGTTCCATGTGATGTTCCAACCAGTAATAATAATAAATGAATTTAATAAAGAGTCCTGTAAAACACACATGTGATGTTCCAAATGTAATAATAAAAGAATGTCACCAAGTATAGGTAAACCACAGATACAAAGTTATTCCAATGTAATAATAAGCAATGGAATAACAATGCTTCTTCATGAATAAGAAAGAATAACACCCTTACATTTTTAGTAGAGATTGAATACCGCAGAACCAGCAGAAGAAGAAAAACTCTCTTCTTCTTTCTCTCTATTCTCTATATTTTCTCTCTAGCTTTCAATGAATTCGTGAAAAATAATGAAGCCCTGAGCCTCTATTTATAGAAGATTTCTAGCTTAAGACCGCCGTGTGAAAAGGCAAGTAATATCAAGAGACGACTACTACTATGGAAAAGGTACGACGTCGAATGTGAAAACGACAAGTGGTTCGACGCTCAGTGAATGTAAAACGACAAGTGGTTCGACGTCTCGGTAAATACTATTAAATTAATAATTACTATTACGGGGTAATTAATTATCGACGGTTAAAATAAATACTATCGACGTAATAAATACTATCGACGGTTGTAATTACTATCGACGGTTGTAAATTACTATCGACGAAGGTAATTAATACTATTCGAAAAGGTAATTACTATCGACGGTTGGTAATTACTATCGATCGATTTTAGATGATAATTACTATCCCCCATAAAATAATCAAACTTACCACAAACGCCTCATAATGAGATTTTATATATACATACGAAAGGATAAAATAATCAAACTTACCACAAATCATTTTTTTTTTTCATCAACACATATTTAATCTTTCAACAATTATTAATCATTTATAACTCGCCTCAATTATCGATTTAATACTATAACATATTATATGTATGATACTTTATAACAATAATCAATCAATAATATAAGAGATATGATGCAAAGAATTATCAGAAGAATAATCGAGCATAAATGAAAGTGACACTTCACGTAAAGATCAATAATCAATACCGCGCTACTACTACGCAACCACGCCAGACATCGCATTTTTTTACCACCGGTAGTTCAACAGCTTTTAATCTGTGAATACCTCCGCCGTTATTTTTATAAAATATTTTTGTCGCTTTCAATCCGACAATAATTTCGCTAGGGGGTCCACCAATGATTGAGCCATCAGACTAATATTCCCTAACAAAAAGAATATTCCCCACCAAACGTAATATTTTATAACAACTTCATACTTTGCAAAATTTATAAATATTACCCACAACTATAACATTATATCAAATTTATTCCATAATATTCAAAATAATATTTATAGAAAATTCATCTCATACTCTTCATTTATTTCAACATTATCAAATTAATTACCGAAAATGGTTATTCATCGATATCTAATTCTAATTTCATTTCCAAATTTATAAATATTTTCTCCTTTATATTAAATTCTAATTAATCGATTATCAAATCGAAATCCATAAAATTTCATTTTCAATCGAAAGATCAAAATAATCTTTTGCTTATCATATTTCAAACTATTTAATCATTCTTTGAATTTTAACATAGATAACATTCATTTACGTAAAATTCTCAATAAATATTTTCAATTCAACATCTCATTAAGATCATATCATCTAATTTTTATTATTTATCTTCAACTTACAATATCATTTCTATAAATCGCTAAATCAAATCAACTTCAATTCAATATAAAGTTATCTCAACAGAATTTTAATTCAATATCTAATAAAGTATTATATTAATATCAAAAATATCATAAAATTATAAGTAGTTTACTCAAATTAATATCGATATTTCATAATATTTAATTTATTCATAATAATTATACTGATTGTAAAATTAAATAATTCAGGTTTCGATCAAATATGATATAATACCGGAAGAAATTTCTTAACAATCTAAAATACGCAGAAATATATATATTCTTCAAATAAAATATAAATTCGTCAATTATATCAACCAAATACATCTATGCATTAAAGACCTTAATAATATCTAGCTCCCATTCCATACTAGTATTATACATACACGTAGATCATATAACGCCCCCAAAATAGGTCCATTCCATCCAACCCATTCTCGAGTCGCCAAATACATGGTACGTAAACAACTACAACTTTATTATTACAACAATAAAATCTGTGAGTTTAAATACAAATATTATCTTCTGATAATATCCATACTCAAATAAATCCTCATCACATTTATTGATACATTATTTTACAAAAATGGTGAGGACTACTAAACAACTCTCTCTAACCTTCATTCCATACCCCGACTAAGACTCGCTACATTCTCGCCTCCCGAGAAGAAAAAAATGGAACAACAAGGAAAAGGGTGAGCTCAACTAGCCCAAGAAAGAATATTACGACTAAGATAATATACAACAAATTATCGTTAGTCTCCAACAGGAAAAAATCTCGATAGTATACAATGTACAACAAGTTCAGATCAATATTCGCAATGAAATAATAATTCATGTAAGAGTTACGTAGAGAATGAAATCTATCTATAATCTATGAATTTAATAAATCATCATCAATATTTTATCCCCGTAACATCAATCAATATTCATCTCAAATCAAATATTCATCTTTGCACACACAGCCAAAGATATTCATCAATCATGTTCATCTCAACACTGCTCATCTTCTGCACTAAAGGCCAAAGATATTCATCACCATTATGTTCATGCTCATCTTTGCAAACACATCGCTCATCTTCTCTTTGCACTACAGCCAAAGATATTCATCCAAAAACACCGATATTCTTCAGAAATCATTCATCTTCAGAATGCACTACAAAGCCAAAGATATTCAATAATATCATCATTTAAGACCGAGGATGATGAAAAATATTTTTAAAGAAACGAATCCAAAGGAAACAAAATGACAAGGATTAAGGATTAAGGATTCAGATTTTGTTTTATCCATGTTCCAAAAATACCTCAAAAATAATCATAGTGGTGTAAAATTCAAGAATGATCAAAACACGGATACAATCAAAGCTAGTATCCGTATTAGATATTTTTTAGACTTAAAAGAAAAATTTTCATTTTTCTATGAATAAAGGCGATTCGTGAATAAGCGTGATATAATAGGTCAGATACGTGAATAAAGGCCGATACGTGAATAAGAATCTCCACACCAAAAGATAGAAATTCCACAAAAAACATCTTCACGCTTCATTAATAAGACTCGTGAATAAGAATCTCGTGAATAAGAATCTCATGAATAAGAAACTCGTGAATAAGAACTCAATAAGAATAATAGAACCCCGATATGAAAAAGTTCCAAATTTGATAAAAAGTTCCAACCAATATTTCAAAGATAATGATATCAAGAAATAATATCATTACGAAAAAAAATAACATCCCTTACCTCAAAGAATCAAGATTTCTAAGGAAAGGCTCAAGTGATGTCGAATGAAACTTGTAACTCAATAAAGAACTCTCAAAGTATCTAAAAATACTCACAAAATACGCCAATAATATAGAGAGAGAAAGAGAAAAACTTTGTTTCAATTCTAACCCATTTTCAATTTAACTTAAATTTCTATTTATAGAAAATGTTAAATTACCAAGGCATTATATATTAACCAAGCACCACGGCTTTTACTCGCTACTATTGCCACCCACCACATTTGAAATAAAATTCAGCACATTTTTTTCACCAACCACAAGTATTTTACTCAATTCTAGAATTTTCCACCAAAATCAATTATAAACCTAATTTCCTAATCAAACACCTCTTAAAAATTCATAACAAATCATTCGCTCATTTTAATCTGCTCAAAATTTGTGGACATATACTCAACTTATGTATGTATAACATATCCAAAAATTACAACACATCCAACTATTTGATTAAAAATTATAACTCCTCATAATATATCTCAAAACCCCCGATTTGATTTTTTTTAATACCTCCAATCCGATAAAATAATTATTTTAATAAAACACCTCAACATTAATTCCTTCATTAATAACCACATAAATAAATCCATCATTTATATTCATATAAAATAAATATTTCTTTATCATATGAATCAATAATTAATTATTCACAAATAATATTACGTAATCACATTTATGACAACCAGTGCGCTCCTCAGAAAGAGGGGGCTTCCAATAAGGATCTCTCCTCATCGGGCGCCGCAATTAGTGACCAAACCTCTCCTTAGATGTAACTTTCTAGACATCGCCAATAATGTTATCTAATAATATTATTCAAATAATATGAATTATCGATCCGATAATGGAAAATATCATGCAAAGGACAATTATCAAACAACAATAATATAAAATATCAACGCAAAGAATTATCAATCAATAAAATAAAATATCGAATAAGAATTACCGTGAAAAATTATCGAGTAAAGGCTTTCACGTAAGAATCAATAATTCAACAATACTCAATAATACCGCAAAGCCATCGCAGGCAAACCACGCCAGACATCGTATTTTTAACCACCGTATTCCAACAAATTCAGATTAATTCAGAATAACTACGCCGCTATTTTTAACCAACTTATATTTGTCGCTTTCTTCATCCAATCGCTTTCATGGGGCCACATACATACGGTCGCTACTGGTCAGCATTTAATAATATTCCCAAAGACAATATTCACTAATATTCCACGCACCAAACCAAAACTATATCCCCGACAAAAATGAATATTTTATAACCACTTGCTTATTTTGAAATATTTATGATTTAACCCTTAACTATCCACATTAATCAAATCAACCCTTACTATTTCAAAATAATAAATAAAGGAAATTCCTTTTATTTAAAAAAAATTTGGGGTCTTACAACCTCCCTCCTTATGAAATTTCGCCCTCGAAATCGACGACGCACTGTGTTTCAAAAGATGAGGATACCTCGCTTTCATTTCGCTTCCAACTCCCGTGTCATTTCCTCAATAAGATGGTTTCTCCACAAAACTTTAACTTATGGTATAACCTTCAGATATAGGACATGTTCTTCCTATCCAAAATCTTGACAGTACCTCCTCATACGCTAAGTCTTCTATTATCTCGTCCTGCTTCTAACTCAATGACGTGGTTCGGTCGTCCCATATTTACGTAACATCGATACGTGAAAAACGCTATGAACACGCCATATACTTGGTGGTAAAACGAGTCTATAGCCACGCTCCCTATTCGATCGAGAATTTCAAATGGATTAATAAATCAAGGTTCGAGCTTCCTCACCTCACCGATTCTCGCTTTTGAAATAACAACTTCGACCTCCTTCTTCAAATTCATCACCCAAAAGTAGCTTGAATAAATTTTAACTTTATCGATTAAAGTCGATTATACTCAGATATCATCACGCATCAGATATCATCACGCGGGTACCTAGAGTTTTCATCTCCATCTCTATTATTTGTAAATTATACTGAAATGAGTCTTTGATAATATCGACTCAGATTTGATACGATCTTCTACTCAACACGCCACCACCACGCTCGCTTTTCCAGATGGCATGGTCGTAACATGTGTCAAATGAGTCTCCTCTCGAGTTCTTCAAGCTCTTCCCACATTCCTCGCTCCATTCAATTTTGTATCTCTACGAGTCACCACGTTAATGGAATAGCGATTCGAGAATATCCTTCAACGAATCTCCGATAATAACCAACTAAGCCTCAGAAAGCTACGATTTCGATTATCGACTTAGGTTGTTCTCAATCGCGACTCATATCCCAACCTTGATAAGACGCTACAATGACACCTATCGCTTTACTATCGCATCTAATATGACGTCCCCACAGAGAGTCCGCTTTGCATTCCACAAAGGAAGTCACCAGATAAAGGCTCAGTACCAAATTTATAGTTGAATTTTTAACTCCTCAAGTTCAATAGAGCCATTCGATATGAGATTTTAGAAATGAGTTTTGTACCGGTTCAAAGTCGATACAAAATTTAATATCGCCTGGGAGTAAGCCAAGAAATTCTTCAGAAATACGCCAGAAAAATCAATAACAACAGAATATTATTCAAATCGACGTTGTTCTTTATTCAAATCCATAACACGGACTAAGAAAACTCGACATCCGTAATAAACGAATGACTTCATGGCTTGATATGAAAATGTTTGACTACAATGGTTCGATTGCTTGAATTCAATAACAAAGTTGCTTAGAATATGAAAACTAACAACCTTACAAAAGCAATCAATTTTGCACGATGAGTAGTTAACCTTAAAATCACATCAAAAGCAAATATCTCTATAGAAATAAGGTTAATGTGTAATGTGATAGTGCCAACTCAATCAAGCAAGATTTCTAAACAACTGATGTAATGAAAGTTTCTCCTAACTGAGTCTCCATAAATAAAGTCAAAGTCTAATTTCTCCGTAGTCAAGTTCAAACGCTGAGCGCAAGCAAGCAGAGAGAAAAAGAATGGGTAGAACCGCATTCAGTAAGGTATAAACTTCGCAAGAATTTATAATTAACTAACCCGCGCTAACTTCGCTCGTTTCCTCGATTTTGACCGGCCACGACAAACGCCTTCCAGAATCGCTGACTTTCGACTTTTCGACATCCTTTTCGAGTCACCATTCTCACCGGACTCGGTTTCGATATCGCATAACTCGAGCGATATGTCCTTCTTTTTTCCACAATTATAGCATACCTTAAACTGCTGGGCGCTTGGGCAATGATATGTCCTCTTCCCCGTGATTTGTAACATACGACCGGTGGTCTTTCTCTCTCCTCGAAACCAGCTACATCAAGCGCCGACGCCTTCACACGGTCGCTGTTGAATCTCCTTTTTAAATCTCCTCCCACTCGCTTCTTCTATTTTCACGGCCACGATTACCACCGTAGTGGTTACCGCTTTGTCCGATTCTTCTTTCTCCGCCGGTTATCGCTATTCGATGATCGCTATCTTCTAGATGATCCTCGTTATGGTCCCCATTGAACGTATTCATATCTCGCCTAACAACCGAGCCCCGCTGACAACATCCTCGAATAGAGAAAAAATTTACGAGAATGAGATATCGACGACGCCGTTTTCAAACCTCTCGTAAACATCCGCCATAATGCGCTCTCATTCTCCACCAAATGAGGTGCAACTCGATAACTCCGCGAACTTCGCCAGCATCGACACCGCCATGTTATTCTCGCTTCCAATCTAATAAACTCCACTTCCTTCATACGACGTAATACTTTCGTGGAAGTACTTGTCATCGAACTGCTTCAAACGCTCCCACGACACGCCGAAAGTGCAATGACGGGTACGCTTCACGTATTCCCACCAAGAATCAGCCGCCACTTTAACATAAAAGTAGCGAATGGAACTTTCGTTCTCCGCATCCCAAGACATCGAATATCTTGTAATTTGTTCGACCCATGTTTCCGCCATGATCGGATCCGCTTTCCCTGCACTCGTGGTCCCAACTTCGAATCGCTTGGCCGTGACCACCCGTGAATTGCTATCATTTCCTCCTCAGATTTTGAACACGAAGTCTCCTCGTCTGATTTTGCATGAACCGCAAAAAAGCTTCTAAACATCCCCTCGCTCATCATCTCGCTTCAAGGGTGTTGTTCACAGAGGTACATTGCCACTGCTCAGACGCTCTCCTCGCTGGTAAGACAGCATCTCCACTTGCCTCATTTACTCCACTATTAATATTCTCAATGACATTCTCAAATACCGCCATAAAACAAGGGTTAATTAAGGAAATCAATATATCACATAATATCCCTATATATCGACTTAACTAACAAATAAGCTTTGTAGTAGACACACTACTAAATAAGGATTTACTGCCTCTCCCCTCCTAGTTCTATTCCCCGATCTCCGCCAGATCATATCCCTAAGCTCGATACCAACCGTGACGCCCCCAAAATAGGTCCATTCCATCCAACCCATTCTCGAGTCGCCAAATACATGGTACGTAAACAACTACAACTTTATTATTACAACAATAAAATCATGAGTTTAAATACAAATATTATCTTCTGCATAATATTTATACTCAAATAAATCCTCATCACATTTATCGATACATTATTTTACAAAAATGGTGAGGACTACTAAACAACTCTCTCTAAACCTTCATTCCATACCCCGACTAAGACTCGCTACATTCTCGCCTCCCGAGAAGAAAAATGAACAACAAGGAAAAGGGTGAGCTCAACTAGCCCAAGAAGAATATTACGACTAAGATAATATACAACAAATTATCGTTAGTCTCCAACAGGAAAAAATCTGGATAGAATACAATAGACAACAAGTTTCAAATCAATATTCGCAATGAAATAATAATTCATGTAAGAGTTACGTAGAGAATGAAATCTACTATAATCTATGAATTTAATAAATTCATCATCAATATTTTATCCCCGTAACATCAATCAATATTCATCTCAAATCAAATATTCATCTTTGCACCATACAGCCAAAGATATTCATCAATCGGCCATGTTCATCTCAACACTGCTCATCTTCGCACTAAAGGCCAAAGATATTCATCACCACCATGTTCATTTAAACACCGCTCATCTTTGCACTAACGGCCAAAGATATTCATCACCATTATGTTCAATCATTCATCATCTTCGCACTACAGCCAAAGATATTCAAATAATATCATCATTTTTCAAGACTATTCATCTTTGCCAAAGATATTCATGAAAATCATCATTTAAACCGAGAATGAAAATCCAAAGAAACGAAAAAGAAACAAAATGACAAGGATTAAGGATTAAGGATTCGTATTTTGTTTTATCCATGTTCAAAAATACCTCAAAAATAATCATAAGTGGTGTAAAATTCAAGAATGATCAAAACACGGATACAATCAAAGCTAGTATCCGTATTAGATATTTTGATTTAAAAGAAAAAATTTCATTTTCTATGAATAAAGGCCAGATTCGTGAATAAAGGTCAGATACGTGAATAAGGTCAGATACGTGAATAAGAATCTCCGACACCAAAAGATAGAAATTCCACAAAAAACATCTTCACGCTTTCACTTAATAAGACTCGTGAATAAGAATCTCGTAATAAGAATCTCATGAATAAGAACTCGTGAATAAGAACTCATGAATAAGAACTCCGACATGAAAAAGTTCCAAATTTGATAAAAAGTTCCAACCAATATTTCAAAGATAATGATATCAAGAAATAATATCATTAGAAAAAAAATAACATCCCTTACCTCAAAGAATCAAGATTTCTAAGGAAAAGGCTCAAGTGATGTCGAATGAAACTTGTAGATCGAATAAAGAACTCTCAAAGTATCTAAATACTCACAAAATACGCCAATAATATAGAGAGAGAAGAGAGAAAACTTTGTTTCGTGTGATTTTCAATTCTAACTTAAATTTCTATTTATAGAAAATGTTAGTCTACCAAGGCATTTTCGACCAACACCGATGGCTTTTACCTCGCTACTATTGCCACCCACCACATTTGAAATAAAATTCAAAGACATTTTTTTCACCAACCACAAGGGGGCCCACTCAATTCTAGAATTTTCCACCAAAATCAATTATAAACCTAATTTCCTAATCCGACACCTCTTAAAATTCACAACAAATCATTCGCTCATTTTTAATTGCTCAAAATTTGTGGACATATACTCAACTTATATATGTATAACATATCCAAAAATTACAACGATCCAACTATTTGATTAAAAATTATAACCTCACAATAATATATCTCAAAACCCCGATTTGATTTTTAATACCTCCAATCCGATAAAATACCGATAAAACACCTCAACATTAATTCCTTCATTAATAACCACATAAATAAATCCATCATTTATATTCATATAAAATAAATATTTCCTTATCATATGAATCAATAATTAATTATTCACAAATAATATTACGTAATCACATTTATGACAACCAGTGCCGCTCCTGTGAGCAGGGGCTTTCCAATAAGGATCTCTCCATCGGGCGCCGCAATTAGTGACCAAACCTCTCCTGTATGTAAACTTTCTAGACATTGCCAATAATGTTATCTAATAATATTATTCAAATAATATGAATTATCGATCCGATAATGGAAATATCAGTAAAGACAATTATCAAACAACAATAATATAAAATATCAACGCAAAGAATTATCAATCAATAAAATAAAATATCGAATAAAGAATTACCGTGAAAATTATCGAGTAAAGGCCTTCTTACGTAAGGATCAATAATTCAACAATATCGCGTAATACCGCAAAGCATCGCAACAACCACGCCCAGACATCAGATTTTAACCAATCGGTATTCCAACAAATTTAATCAGAATAACTACGCCGCTATTTTTAACCAACTTATATTTGTCGCTTTTCTTCATCCAATCGCTTTCACATGGGCCCATACATATGGTCAAGGCCGTCAGCATTTAATATTCCCCGACAAAGATTTAATATTCCACCACCAAACGAATATTCCCCGACAAAATGAATATTTTATAACCACTTGCTTATTTTGAAATATT